>JAJOOO010001188.1:0-74725 GCA_029582685.1 Solanum piurae | reverse complement strand
AGCGTCAATAGACCTACGGTCCGTAGATCACTCCGTAGATGCCCTTTTCTGCATCCCTTTCAGCTGTCTCTTTACTTCCGCGTCTGAACATCTTTCCTGCAAAATATGATAAAAACACATAAAAACCAATACTAAAAGGCCCTAGACACACACAACTTGTAAGTGAAATGTATTAGAAATACCGTAAACTACTTAGAAATGGATTGTATTGCAGTGTCCTAGTTGGAAAAGGTATCTATTGTAGTGTGTATAAATAGGGTCTCTCTATAATAATGTGCAAAACAACAATTCAATAATATTATTTTCCTATATTTCTCGCATGGTATCAGAGCCTCTATGATCGTGGTAGAAAATCAAAGAGCTTCCATTGCCGGCGAGTGGTTGTTACCCATATATGCCGTTCGTGTGGCCAATAATTATGTTAACAAAAGTGACATCAATGATATATGCATGAATATTCAAGGGAAGAAAACTTAGCCAGATAGATCATCGTGCGTCAATTTCCGATGACTTTCTAGGACTGTTTTGTGTCAACCCCATATCCGTCAGTATTTGTGTAGCATCGTGCTATCTTTCCGGTGACTACTTTTTCATATTCAATTTGTGTAGCACCGTGCCATCATTCCGGTGACTACTTTCTTATTTCTAATTTGTGTAGCACCGTGCCATCATTTCGGTGACTACTTTTTCATATTTAATTTGTGTAGCACCGTGTCACCCTTCCGGTGACTACCTTTTTTTGCATATTTGATTTGCGTAGCACCGTGCATCTCTCCGGACTACTTTTCATATTTAATTTGCGTAGTACCGTGGATTTTTCCCAACTACTTTCTCATATCTGAATTGCATAGCACCGTGTGTCTTTTCGGAGACTCCTCAAATTTGATTTGCATAGTTCCATTTGTCTTTCCGGTGACTTCTCAAATCTGATTTGCATAGGATCGTGCCCTCATTCCGACCCTACCCATATTATTTCTCTTTTTCAATAGGGTCGTGCCATCAATCTGACCTTTCCTATATAATTTCTATTTTTTAGTTGGGTCATGCCATCATTCCGACCCTACCCATATAATTTTATTTCTTAGATTGTGACCACTTTCAGGCTTCAGCCATCAATTCTAATACTTCGGCATATGAGCATGTTTCGGCCAGTTTTTCGTTGACTTTCTTGTGTAATATTGACTCGTCTATTGATTCCAACATGATCCATACACTTTATACTAGATTTTGAGCACTTCCGGCGACCGTTGAATTCTGAAGAAGTTTACATGGAGCAACCACCTAATTTTGTTGCTCAGGGGGAGTTTAATAGTCTTGTATGTCGATTGCGTTAGTCACTCTATGGTCTGAAATAGCCTGTGCAAGCTTGGTTTGGGAAGTTCAGTATTGTAATTTATCACTCTGTGATTTATCGGCATTATGCATCAAATCCGATATTTCATGAGAGGACTAAGCACATTGAGATTGAATGTCAGTTTTGTGAAGTCGAGTGATCAGCCAAACTGCTGTCCACTTTGTACGTTTACTGAGCAGACCCCTCAGGCATTTTAGAAAAGGGAAGGGAACTCCCGTCCATATTTGGCTTGTACCTCCTTTTTTCCTATCCGACACCGGTAATGCCGCATCAAAGACCCTCTCACGAGATGGGATTGCTGATTAAGTGTGGAGGATATAGGTTGTTTAAGAAGAGAGAGCCGTTGGTTCCTTATAGTCATTTCTTTTTTTCTCTTTTCTATTGTGACAACTCTTATTCCCCCACCTTTTAGCGTTCTGAGTAATGTATTAAAATGTGAGTATCCTTTCTTCCACCTCCGAGCTCCTCATCCGTCCTTGTATTTATTATATTTTTAACAAGCTCTAGACATATGATTTGTATGCACCAGCTTGAGGGGGAGTGTTAGAATAGTAATAGGTATATACAATTCTATTTAGAATAGAAATAGGAATAGTAATAGTTATAGGAATAATATATAGTGTCCTACTTAGAAAAGGATTGTATTGCAGTGTCCTAGTTGGAAAAGGTGTCTATTGTAGTGTCTATAAATAGGGCCTCTCTGTAATAATGTACACAACAACAATTCAATAATATTATTTTCCTATATTTTTCACAATATTCAAAAAGGAACCTACTGTTAGCGATCTCGTAGACACTGATCCCAAAAACTGAATTCCATGTGAGTGCGGACCACCTTCTGATATCTTCATGTATTAAGAACAATTTCCTAATTTGTGGGTTTTCTAACCAGTATGATAGAATCATTAAAAATACTCCACGTTATATTCTTGACTTTCAATAATAACCTCAATTAACGCACCCAAGGGTGTGGCCTAGTGGTCAATGAAGTGGTTGAGAACCTTGAGGTCTCAGGTTCAAAACTTAGTGGAGAGTGGAGACAAAAAACACTAGGGGATTCTTCTCATCCGTCCTAGCCTTGGTGGACAGAGTTACCTGGTACCTGTTGCTGGTGGGAGGTGATAGGTATCTCTTAGAATTAGTCGAGGTTATAGGTATCTCAAGTGTACGTGATCGCGCAAGTAATATAGTGTCTCTTAAAAGAACCGGATTATCGAACCCAAATGACTCGTCAATTAACTATTTTTACTAAATTATACTAGTCTAATTATTTATTTAAGAGTGCCAAAAGTGTTTGATTTTTATTTTCAATGTAGACTAACTTCTTTAAAGTAAGCTGTAAATCATTTTGATAAACTAGTTTCAAAATGATTTCCTTGGCTAGCTTTCAATGAACGTCCTTGTACATACTGTTAATTGCTAGTGCATAAAAGTAAACTCAAATTAATGCCATCTTTTCCTTACTCTTTATTTTCTGTTTTATTTATTTTGTGCTATGGGTTTCGACTTAAACAGGTGGATGATTCTACATTTTATGGCGAGGGTGCAATGGTTGACCTGCCTGACACCCTTGAACAATTTAGGATGAGCCTGACGGAGCTTTTGGTGGATGTTTGTCAGCTTTTAGGTTCTGCAGCATTTATCCAGAAGGTGTCATTGGGTTGGCTTATTACTTTGTGCTGTTTTAAATAAAGATAAAGTTGATTTCATATTAGTTGCACTCGAAATCTCTAAGCCTGTTTCTCATCTGAAATAACTAAAGTTAGTATGCTCCTTGTATATGGGTAAACTTTGTGCCCATTGTTAATTAAAATTTATTACTTGATGAAAAAACAACTGCTAGCAAATGGATAAGATTTCCAAATATTCGTCCAACCAACCCAATTAAAAACGAGTTGAATAACTTATTTATTTGAAGGGCATTAAGTATGGATTGTATCAATTTAACTCCTTTTTTTAAATGAAGTTTTGAAAAATAACAATAATAAAAGCATCAAGAAGATGCACAGATTATAAAAGATGGAAGTATCAGTCCAAAGGGAGACAAAAAACTATAAAAGAACTAAACAACAACAACAACATACCCAGTGAAATTCCACCAAGTGGGGTGATCAAAGAACTGAAGAGCTTATAAAATCCATGAAGGAGTCAAGACTGATTACATGGGTGAGATTGGCCCAACTAAAAATATTAACTAAACATCAGTCTTTAAGAGTGTAATTGACCATTGTGGTGCCATAAAAAAATCTACGACTTCTTTCCAAACATATACACCAAAAAATCAAGCAGGAATCAAAGACCAAAACTTTTTGATGGCCTTCCCAACGAAGACCATGGCATGACCCAATGAAGACCAAAAAGTGATTATAGCATGTTCCATATGTCTCTTGCAAATGGACAGTGAAGGAACAGGTGGTTGAGTGATCCAGGGCTGCACTGAGCCACCGACACATGTAGCATCTGTTTGCAAGCAGAAATTTCCTCCTGGAAAGATTGTCTTGAGGTAAAGTTGCACCCTTTGGAGTGCTCCAGGAGAAACAAACGTAGCAATTTAGTTCTCCAAATCACCTTCCAAGGCCATTGATCTATCAAATTCTTCTTGGATCTCAGAGCGCAAGTATTCTTCCTTGACTGTATAAGACCCATTTCTGCTGCTGCCCCATTTGATTCTGTCCCTCTTAAGGCTGTTGACTGGACTGTTTTGAAGGCAGTTAAGGAGTGCTAGGAAATCTTCATTTTCCCAGTCATTTAGGTTTCTTCTTAGTATCAAATTCCATGAGTTGTCCTCCCTATTCTCAGCAATAATGGGGTCTGGGTTGGTAGCTAGTGAGAACAATCTTCGGTAGGTATCCTTCAGAGGATTGAGACCTAACCATTTGTCTTTGCAAAACAGTATATGCTCCCCATTTTCCAGCCTGAAGAGATGTGCTGAGTGAGAAGGCATCCCATAAAAGCCTGATACCCTTCCATTACCTTGTTCCATGAGGTGTTCCATCCACTTTGGTACACCAGTGGTTGGTGAAACCAGCTTTTCTTGCATAACTTCCTTCCAAAACCGGCATCTTCCTGGTCATATCTCCAAAGCCATTTCATTAACATGCATTTATTGTGGAATGCTATATCCGTAACACCTAAGCCACCAAGAGTTTTAGGAAGATTGACCTTGGGTCATTTGACCAAGTGAATTATGTGAGTTGTGCTATTCCCTTCCCATAAAAAAAAACCTTCTGATCCTGTCAAGATGTTTCTGCACCATGCCTAGAATAGGAAATAGGGACATGAAGTAGGCGGGGATACTGTCTAAAACACTCTTAGTAAGTGTTGCTCTGCCTCCAAGGAAAAGATACTGTTGCTGCCAGGATGCCAATCTTTTCTCGAAATTTTCAATTACCACTTTCCAGAACTCAACAGCCTTATGGCTGGCACCTAGAGGGAGGCCTAAGTAGTGAGGAAGGAACCAATATTTCAGAACATAATTTCAGCCAATTCCTCCAGGTTAGGAACCACATTAACTGGATAGAAGATGCTTTTTGACATGTTAATGTGGAGTCCTGACATAGCCTCGAAGGGCATGAGGGTGATAATCAGGTACTGGACGTGAGCTTTCTTTGTACTACAAAAGTTAAGAGTTTCATCAACAAATAAAAGGTGCGAGATGGAGACTGAACTGCCTGGGTCTCTGTCAACATCAAAACCTTTTTACCATTGCATTTGTTTGGCCCTTTCCAATATTCTGCTAAGACCCTCCATTGCCAATATGAAAAGGAAGGGAGATAAGGGATCCCTTGCCTAATTCCCCTCATTGGGGAGAAAAATCCCACATGAGTTCTGTTAACAAGTCTAGAATATTTCACTGTGGAGAAGTTGAACATTATCTATTTGATCCACCTTTCCCCAAATCCCATTTGCCTTAGGATTGAGATAAGGTAATGCGAGTTGAGTTTGTCAAAAGCCTTTTCAATGTCAAGCTTGAAGAGGAGGCCTGGATCACCACTTTTTGACACCAACACACACTTGATTAGCTATGGGAGTTGCATTAGTGATTTTCCTGCCTTTAATAACGACATTTTTGTAACCCAAGACCAGTTTCCCAATTACCTTATTTGATCTCATAGTTAACCCGAGACTAAGGAAATAAGGGCATATAGTAGGTAGGAATGTTGTCCAGAACACTGTTGATTAGATTGAGATCCGTTAGGATAAGCTGAAAAAAGTAGCTTTTAAGTCAAAAAAATAAAAATTCAAACTTTAAATGACTTTTAAGTCAAAAAATAAAAAGTAGGGGAGTCCTACTTTTGCTTTTTAACTTTTTAAAGTTATTTTTAACATATTTCAAGTTATTTTTAGCTTTGCAAAACATTCCCAAAAGCTAAATATGACTTAAAAGTAGGTTTGACCAACTTTTAAGCCAATCCAAACAAGCTCTGAGTCTGCCTCCCATAGACCTGAAGCAGAAAGACAGACTAAGGAGAAGATTCTTTTTTTTTTCTGAGATCGATCTACTTACTGCAGCCCAGGAAGAAAAACGTCATCTAGGCGTTCCCTTTTGCTCTGATCTCCCCTATGCCTAGGACGTGTGCTGAATCAAGAACAGACAGTAAACACCTTTATTATGGATGCTTTATTCTGTCTCCACTTATGAAAGGCCAAGCTAACACAATAGGCATTGCGATGCGAAGAGCTTTACTTGGGGATATAGAAGGATAAGACTAAGGAGAAGATTCTTGTGGGAAGGTAACAGCTAAACTCATAAGTTCTCTCTGGTGAAATGGCAAAATGCTATTCTACCCAAGGCCCAAGGGGGGTTGGGAATTAGAGACCTAAAGATGCATAACAAATGCCTGCTTATGAAGTGGCTTTAGAAATATGGGCAGAATGAGGCAGGGTATTGGAAGGACATCATCGAAGCAAAATATGGAACTCATGATCACTAGATCCCAAAGATGAGCAAAGATCCTCATGGTGTAGGGGTCTGGAAACACATAAGTACTTTCCAGGATGAGTTTCTTCAGAACGTTTACTTCAAACCTGACAATGGACTCAACATAAGATTCTGGTTAGGCTAGGGGATTGGGGGCACTGTTTTGAAGGAGTCCTTTCCACAATGGCCGATACAAAGTTGACAATATTTGGAGTCTAATTTTCAGAAGATATCTGCAGGATTGGGAAAATAATGAATTTCTTCTCCTGTTACGAACACTGGAAAATTGTAACTGATGTTCTCAATCCAGATAGACTACTTTGGGGCAGCTCCAAGGAACAAATCTACACTATGTAGAAAAGCTCAACTACTGGTGTGCCCAGAATGACATACTTGAAGACTTTCCCTGGAAGCATATTTGGAGGACCAAACAACCTCTTAAGGTTTCCTGTTTTGCATGGACAGTCCTTCGTAAGGCATGTCTAACACAAGACAACCTTAGGAAAAATGGCATCATGCTCATCAATAGATGTCATTTCTGTAAACAAGATAATGAAAGTGTCAATCATCTTTTTTTGCACTGCTCCATAATAGTTGGCATATGGCATTTCTTCTTCTCATTGTTTGGCCTCCAATGGGTTATGCCCCTCTCCATCAAAGATGCTTATGCTAGCTGGATATGTCGGAAAGTTGACAACACTATCAAAAGTACCTGGAGGATGATCCCAACAGTAATTTTTGGGCATTTGGAAAGAGAGAAACTGTAGATGCTTTGATGGAATATCAATTCCCATGAGCACCATTAAGACTAGATGTTTAGTTACTCTTTATATTTGACACCTTCTCTCCCCTATTAACAGTATGGATAATTTTCTGGATTTTGTTAGCTCCCTAAGTCTAGCACAGTAGGGTTTAAGGGGGTTTATATTTTTGGCTGCTTTACAGGTTCTTGCACAACTTTATTTTTAGTTGTAACCATTGCATCTCCTTGATGCCTTTCTAATACAATTTAATTACTTCACCAAAAAAATAACTTGTAAACACTACCAATGAGACTAATAAGTCTAAGTCTTTGAGTTCAATTGCGCCTTCTCTTTTGGGAATAATTGCAATACAAATAAGTATTGAAAGACTTTACCATGTGACAATTTCTGTGAAAGTGACTTGAGGCTTCCCATAACATCCCTTTTGGTAATCCCCCAACATCTTTGATAAGAAGTCTTTGAGAATCCATTAGGACTGGGGCTTTTATCAGGGGCACAAGAATTAATAGCATTCAAGACTTCCTCATTAAAAGCATGTTTGCGTGGACTCTTCATTTTCGCTGCCGCACCCGTGTCGACAAGAGACGAGTGCGGGATACGTGTGGGATTCTGTCAACCCACTTTGGATACTTTGACTAGAGTACATGGACAAATTTTGGGGAAAATTGAAATTTTGATAAAAGATAATATAGATTTAAGACATGAGAAAAGGCATACCTTAAATATTATAGTCCCTTCGTCTCTTTTTTTTTTAGCTTTTCCTTTTGGTCAATATTCGTGTTTCATGTTTCAAGCCAAACGAAGAGAAACTAAGAATTCAAGCGGTTGTGTTCTGACTTTTGGTAGACAGTAGCAACGATCTGGAAGGAGAGTTGGTGGAAAGCCTTGAATGACTTTCTTTTTCTTTTTCGAGGGGAACAACCAGAGCATGAAAGAAAAATTGAGGGCCTTGGGAATGACGACCTAGAAGATCTTTCAAAATTTAGAATAACGTTATAGCTCTATTTTATAATTTTGGATTTTTTTAGCCGAATTCCAACACCCGTATCCATACTTGGAACCGTAGCCCCAAATCTAATAATTTAGATTTTGCCAGATTCACCCCTAGGATTCACATCTGCGTCGGTTACCCGCACCCGAGTCCAAGCATATTAGGTTCAAAGGTCTCGTTCTCTTTAGCATTCAAGCTTCCCAAACCATCAAAAGTTGCAGAAGGCCTCCAGTTCTCGTTTTCAGTGTACAAATCTTGATAGAAATCAAAAACCACCTCTTTCACCTGCTCTGTCTTCAATGATTACATTCCCCACTTGCAACCTATCTATGTGATTGTACCCTCTGTGAGAATTGACCATTTTTTTGAAATATTTAGTGCTTCTATCCCCTTCTTTCAGCCCCAAGCACCTTGATTTTTGTCACCAAGAAGTTTCTTCATCCTTAGCTAACTTCTGGATCTCTAGTTCCAGCTGCATTAAATTGTTCTTATCCTCTTGAGTGTTCACCTTGTTTGAGATTGTTCTATTGACTATTTATCTTTGTTCAAGTTGGTGAATAGTAGTTTCTGATTTCACAAATTCTTTTGAGTAGCAGCCATAGTATAATCCTGGAAATTCCTGCACAAATTTTTCCATAGTTTCCATTCTTGACTCAAAAAACTAGACCAGATAATTCCAGAAATATATAAGCTGACTGTAATTTGAACCTAACCAGAGAAACAACGATTTTTTTTATTGGACTTGTTTTTGTTTTGTTTCGCACTTTGTATTTTCTTGGTTGCTCAAGTATGTCACCTCTCTTCCTTCTCATCCTATCAATACCTGGCACCGTCCTTTTTACCCTCTCATCTTTAACTTCAACAGAAATATGCAAGAATTATCCATATCTAGTTTTCTACCCAGTATCTCCTTGCCATATTTGCATTTACTGCTAAATAATGATCTTATTTGGTTTTTTCCCTTTACAATTATTTTTCTTTTCACCTTTTGACAGGCTTTCAAAAACCTCTGGAACTTATTTTCAAGTTAGCAACTTTATTATCTTTCTTCTATTAGTGAAATGACTTTTGCTTTGTTATTTTTATACCAGATCTTCTTTGGTGGTTGGACCAGTAACAATGTACATATTCCTTGGAAGGAGGTGGAAGCTAAAATGTTTGCACTTAATGCGGTTAGTACTGTGAACCAAAACCTTGGCAGTAACATATGCATTGTTTTGCTCTCTTCTCCTACTTAATGCTTTCATTATACTCAATTCTTTGTGGGTTTTGCTAATTAGCGTTGGGACAAGGTCAGAATCTGAAGCAGAAAATGAGAAGAAAAAGCATAAAGGACAAATAGAAGAGAAAATAAACCATGAATTCTTCTGGAAATCGCAGGAACTGTGTATATTTTACATTTGTAACTGTCACTGCAGCAATCAACCTTGGATAGTTTAAGCCATCAATTGCTTGGTAGAGTTGGAAGCATGATTCTAATGAGACAATACCCGCTGGATGATTGTCTATACTCCTGTTATTGGTATGTGTAGCATTGTGAGGTAGAAGTGTATCAGAACAGTGAGAACGCTAGTACTTAAAAGCATAGAACATTGACACTATTTTAGCTGCTGTATGAACTCATGCAGCTTTGTGAGAAGCAAAGTCTCAATAGTTGTAGTTAACACCTACATTTAACTGCATCTATGCCATAGGTGAAAGCAGATCCCACTTATGTCTGGTTATGAAGCCCGTATACTCAAAACTGTCGTTAATCGAAATTATGAATCGCTTATTTTATGTGTTTGGAAATGCTAAAATCATGTTCTTAGAATCCAAGTTCTTATAGTCCAAAGCTGAACTACGTGAGAATTAGAAGTTGAATTATACCTGGTGACATTTTTATTTAGGTATCCTCAAATTGTTTGACAGATTAAAGGTCATGATCTTTGCTATGATATTTTTGACAATAAAATCCCACTCACTGAAATCTCTGTCAAAACATTAACTTCATCTTAGGTTAGGTGTTTGCCTTTTTCCCTTAATAAACCCCCAAGTAAATGTGCCCCCAAGGCCTAGCTCGAGTGGCAAAAGGTGGAGGATTTGTGGATTAGGTCGCAGGTTCAAGTCCCACACCATGCAAAGCGAAGCCCGATATTTAAGTGTAGAAGGGTAGAGGGGCGGGCCCATTATCCACCGAGTTTAGAAGGCTGTGATTGGTCCAAAGGGCGGGTCGCAGATGGATTTCTCGGTTATCAAAAAAAAAAACACCCCAAGTAAATGTCCAAATGTATTTTTTTAATAAATTCGAAGTTGTTTTACTAAATCACCAAATGGTGCCAAAACATTTATATAATCATTTATCATTTATGTAAGCTACCTATCTATCTATACAAAAAACGATCACAAAATAAAAACATCTTTTTATGTTGAATTGTATGACCATCTCATCTAAAAGCTCAAGTTTTTAGAGAGAAGATTATTTACTTAGAGCTCATTTGATTTAGCTTAATTTAAGTAGTTTTTGAGCACCGAGTGTTGAAAAACACTTCTAAGTGTTTCGGCTGAATCTATGAATACGCAATTACGTGTTTGAATAGAAGTGCTAAAACTGAAAAATAAGTTGTTGATATGTTTGGTAAATGGTGTTGATAAGCACTTTTCTGTTAAAATGATGGAAATGTCCTTAAAGCTGTTAACAGTAAAATTGAGCTTCAAACTTCCATATTGTCTTTCACCTGACATTTTGTTTCCTCCTGCTAGACCTACATAATACATCTGTACAGAAAATGTGATATCCCTTAGTACCTCCATGTCATTCTATCTGTCATCTCCAATTGTGATATACATATGTATCTTCTGTACATGCACTAGTTGTCATGATCATGCCAGTTTGTGTAAACACATATTCACATCTAGTTTATAGAATATGCAATCAAAGGTGATTATATTTCACACATTTGGTAGAATGGAAGATTATGTATAAGCCTCTTCCTAATATATCTCTTAACTAATAAGAGACAAGTCCCTGGAATCTCTCTAGCAATGCAAGTACCTACAATTATGCTAACTATATCAGCACTACAAAATACATATTGATTGACTTTTCACTACAGTGTTAGGTTGGAGCTTAGATGTTAATCATGTCCAACTTGTTATATACATAGTTAACTAGAGCTCCATGCAGGACTTTTGTGAAGACATCACCTACCTGTTCTCCTGTCATGATATGTCTCATCAAGATAATCTTCTGTTATATCTTTTCGTAAACACCAACAACGTACCTAGTGAAATCCCACAAGTGTGGTCTGGGGAGGGTGGCGTGTATGCAGCCTTACTCCTACCTTGTGAAGGGCCAAATTAGAAGCAATATAGAGAGCATCACGATTATCACACTAACACTTAGCAGGTTGAGTTGTCTTAAGACTAACCTCATCTATCAACTGCATATCTACATTACCTTGCAAATGGATTATGACATAGCTCATTACTTTGGTTCAACACTAGATCAGCATACTACCACTAATTTTTTACTTTCTATACTACACCGAATTATCTCCAACAAGATCTGTATCCTCTTGTTCCCCGGAAAACTTTAGATCCCCTCCGATTTGCATCTAGAACAACACCCAAGTGGTTTCTATATAACAGACTGCGGCAGGTGTTCCTTCGAAGTGACACACGATTTGTCCCAAAGTCTCCTAATGATTACTAGTTGGAGTAGACATGAATATTCAGACCACACTGCCCTAGTAAGCAGTGTCAAGTCAGATTCTGCAAGATGGTTTTAACTTCCCAGCTAATCATCTGTGCATCTCAGCCATAAGTTGTAAGTTGGTCGTCACAAGTGCACTGCAAGGCTTTCTCCTGATTTTTCTATTTCAACCAATAAATTCGGGTCATTATTCCTCTTAAATGAGAAGGTAAGTTTCTTGAGCCTTGTGACTTCAATTCCCAAAGATACTTTGTCATAGTAGGAATCACTTCAAAATGTTATTTATACTTTCTTTCATTTTGTGAAACTAATACAAAGCACACCAGGTGTGCGCAAGCTGGCTAGGACACCACCATCATGAAAATAAATTAAATATATATTTAAAAATTTTTTCGCAAAATGTTTCTAACTAATTTGAGATACAAATCCATACAATCAGTATTTTCTTGAGATGCTACTGCCCAACTCTCTTCTCTCCTGCCCCGCATCAGATCTTTGTCTGCACCAGGCTGCCAGCCATTAAATTCCCTGGCATCGACAATCTTACGATGTAATAGTAAGTGATTGAAGTCACTCCTTCCTTTGTACGCTCTTTTGTGATCACAATGCTTCCTCGAGATATCTCTAAGCAAATTCTTCTTTACATTCTTTTGTTCTGTTGGAGTACATGCATGATTTTCAGCTGTAGTTTGTGATCATGTACTTATATTTTCTGTAGAGATCTTTTTTTTTCGAGGTCTAGTTGTTTTCAGCAATCCTTTTTAGTGTGCTGCATGATTTGATTATAAAAGTGTTAAAGAATGACAAAAGTCCCACATCGGTGGTTAATGAGATTGGTGGACTCCTTATAAGGCTTGGGCAATCCTCCTCTCTTTGAGCTAGCTTTTAGGGTGTGAGTTAGGCCTAAGACTTAATTTAACATGGTATCAGAGCAGGGCCCATCTCACCCAATGTTGGGGCCCCCCAAAATCAAAATTGCCCACGCACCAGATGCTAAGCACTGGGCGTGAGGTGGGGTGTTAAAGAATGACAAAAGTCCCACATTGGTGGATAATGAGATGGGTGAACTCCTTATAAGGCTTGGGCAATCCTCCTCCCTTTGAGCTAGCTTTTGGGGTGTGAGTTAGGCCTAAGACCTAATTTAACAAAAATAACAGGTAATTTGACATTAGTGTGTCATGCTTTCTGCGCTCTTCATTGGCTTCACTTGTGATTTGCATGCTCAAATCATGTTGTTTCTCTTTTAATCATCACTTTTCAGTTTTCATTTATGAAAAGGACACGAACTTGATCATGCTAGGAAGTTCACTGTGTGATTTTTATTTTTTTTCAGATAGCTGAAGTTATTATCACGGAGACCCAAGACATTGATTTCTCATTTGTTATTCAGTTGGTCACAATTTTATCTAGTACGCCACAGGATGATGCTAAGGGCTTCATGAAACTTGTATGTGTTATCTTACTCGATTTTTCTTGTTTCTCTTATCCTTGTCGCCAAAGGGGGATGCTAGAATAGATGAAGTTGTTTGGAAGAAAGAGAAACATACTGAAAATTTTGTAGACAGTGATTCTGGACTAACTATTTGCTTCATTAGGTTTGAGTTATGACAATGTGTAGTACTTTTTGATTGACCTCCTCTCTTTAATTATGTTCCGTTTCTTTTGTTGATGTTCCAGGTATATAAATCAGCTGCAGAGGTTGTTGCTTCCTATTCGAAGTGGATATCGTCTTGTCAAACTAATGCCAGATCTTTGCTGTAAGAATTCTCTTTCCATATTCGGTCAAATAAAATAGAAACCGAAAATACAGTGCTGAAGCAGGTCATGTCTTATCAGTTTAGGCTTTGTTTTAGTTTCTGATGTATTTTTTAAGCTGTAGGCGTTGGTTTCAAACCTTTTTGTATTGCTCTACTGCATAGATAGACACCTTAACTTGGTCTCAATTTGGCCTCAACTGTCAAGTAAACACCCCAACTTTGAGAATGCACATCTAGACACCTCAACTTGGTTTAAGTTGGCCCCCATAAACACGCGTGCAATGCCTTGTTATGGAGCCAACTTAAACCAAGTTGAGGTGTGTAGATGTACATTCTCAAAGTTAGGGTGTTTACTTGCCAGTTAAGGTGCCTATCTATGTGTTATGCCTTAAAATTAATAGTCAGGGTAACTTAAAAACTTCAGCTATAGTTTTTGGTAGGGTTCTATAATGAGTTATAAGGTGTCTATCTATGTGTTATGCCTTGAAAGTAATAATAGTCAAGGTAATTTTAAAACTTCAGCTATAGTTTTTGGTAGGGTTCTATAACGAAATCTTGTGGGTTTTAATTAGCTTTTTGGAGATTGCACTTTTCTCTCTCGAAAAAATGGCTGGTGGCTGTTCTTTCTGGAGTTTTGTTTTATTTAAACCAGCTTGATTCTGCTTTGCTTTTTTTTTAAACCCCTTCGGGATTGTTTCACACAAATCTCTGCAAAATGCACCAAGTCATTTGTACTAATTGGGATCTCTTAGGTGCTTAGCAAGTTTACAGCTTAAAAAGAAGAGCAAGATTTTGTGTAATACGTACAAAGGTTTTCAACCCCTTGAAAAGCTCTTCAATTCCGTTCTTTCCTGGTAGTCACATCAACGTGCCACTCCCAACACTTCTCTTTTTTCTCCTAAATTTCCAGCTTAATAGTTGTCTAATGATTCTAAGAAGGTTCAACCAATGTCCCTTGTTCGGGGCTGAGTGCAATAATGGATGGTCCACATCCTCCCTCGAATTTTCACACATTTATTCATACTAGTTTCTCGATACATGTGTTGCACGTGCATATCAAATTATGTATATGTGATATATCTAAGACAAATCAATAGTCACATCAAAATGTTCCTTCACAATACAAAGAATAATTGAAAAATAATAATAATTTGTGAAAGCCCTCACAAAGGTCCACTGCAAAAAAAATTTGATGCACATTCAAATTTATCATGAACAAACACAAGCTTTCAAAATCATGTATCATTCGGTTCTTTTTTTTAAGGGGGTAGCAATGTGTATCCGTATCAATTTACAATTACAAAATACATTATTACTTAAGAAAATAACAAGATTTTTTTCATGGAGCAATTAAACTATCAAGGAGCCATTATAAAATGTACATTAACTTTGAATTTGGAAGCAACAAATTTTAAAGTGTTATAAATTTTGTGGATCATGACTTCTAATGCAATAATATTATCATAAGTAAATTTTTACTATATGTGAAAAAATATACATTGTTTTGGTAGTTCTACTTTGATACTCATTTTGATTAAACTTGAGATGGTTAAGTAGAAAAATAAAAATATATCAAGCCGTCTTAGCAATTTCAAAAAGAAAAATCAATTCTAAAAAAGTAGAAAAATAAAAATCTTGGAGGTTGTTCTACCTTAAATCTTGCTCAAGCCTATAAAAAGGGACACCTATTCCCTTGAAGATGACATCTCAAATATCCCATAAACTGATCCTTGGATATTCAGAAAGAAATCAAGACATCAAATACAATCTTTCTCAAAATTTACCCCGCGATCAAATATATCTTGTCCAAATCAACCTACATTTGAGAAATATGCTATTAATGGTCCTCAAATAACGGATAAAATTTTCAGAGAAAATAATTAAGGAATGAACAGAGTCATACTCACAATATTGATGAATAAAACTACTTTTTATTATTTTGTGATTACATTTTATTTTGTTACTTGCTAAATATGTATTCAATAAAATATGAATAGTATTCAAAAGTAATAATAATAAACCAAGATGATAGAATGAAAAATCAAGTCCACTGAATTAACGATGTGTCCTTAAAAGAAATTATTCCCCTCAAGTACCCGAGGTTATGAAATATGTCCTCCCAGGATGATAGAGTGATTTACTTCAGCAAAATAATGACACCTTTAATTCCACTGAGCTTTGAAATAACTCAACAACTGCAAATCACAATTGAGTTATACAAGAAGAGTAGAAAACTTAGAAAATTGATTGTTTGAAAATGAAAGGAAACCTTTCTATTTATAGCCAACAAATGGTAGTATGAATTAGTGTGTATGGGGCCTTATCAGAAAAGTCGCAACCTTTTAGAAGTGTAAAAAGGTGTCTGCTTTTAATGTAATATAAAAAAATATAAATATAAAATATCAAAGATATACTAAATTGAGTGTTTTAATTGGGTATTATAATAATTTAACATTCAAGTTATGGGGTGTTTTTAGTTGGGATATTATAGTAATTTAACATTCAAGTTAGACACCATAATACAATCTTTTTTCAAGTAGGATTCTATATACTAATCTTTTTCCAAGTAGGATTCTATATACTATTCTTGTTCCTATTTCTATTCTAACAATACCAAATGTGATTGTCTTCCAATTTAGCTGATGATGCCTTTTCACCTCCTTAGTCGTATCCGCAGAAAAATTCCTCCATAACCTATGTGATTTTTCTGCCACAACAATTGGTCGATGACCAATGTAATAATAACCAATTATGCAATAGTAGAGGATGAGGCAGACCTGAAATGTAATGAGGAAAGTTATTTAAAAGAATTTAAATTTCTTAGAATCAATGCATACGTCGCTGAAGATAGAACACAATAGAAACTGAGAAATAGTGTCCAAGGTTAAGTGTGAGATCTGATGAATCCCTTATTCGCCGTAGAAGGCAAATGATATAGTTTTTAGGATGAAATGTACCTTCGCCTTTTTTTTTTTGGATGAAATAAGGTGTTTTTATTGTTGGCTTCATGAAGATTCATAGTTACAAAAACAAGTAAATGTTGGCTCCAATACATTGTTACAGAACTCAGCCCAGGAAGCTAACAAAATAACAAAAGGTATATGGGTTAAACTGGAGCAAGTGAACTGATGAAATCTAGGAGGGAGACAACATCATTTACAAGGGAAGGAGTGTTCTAACTAAAAAGATACAAAAGGCATTTAGCTTCCAAAGAGTGGCTTGGAGTTGATATGGCATCAAAACATTTGTGATTCCTTTCTTGCCAAAGGCACCAAAATATACTTGCTGGGATCTTCTAGATTTTCCTGTTGGCTTTGTCAACTTTCCACTTACTCCAACCTTCTACTGCCTCCCTGATGTCTCTATGTACGTAAATAGAGGGCAATGAATATAGAGGGTTCATATGTCCGATCCCAACTTATTCAGGATAGCGGTATAGTTCATTGACAGTGGCACAAGCATGGTACACATATATTAGGTAGATGCACTAGACCTCTTGATCTACTTTCCCTCGTTGTATTTGTGTGATCATGCAATATCCTCCCTCTTACCCCCAATAATCTTGCATCACCCTTTCTTTCTTTTTCCGAGAAAAGTGATGGATCACTACAGAGAGGAGTGGCATCGATTGTCGGAGAGAAATATTAGTGTCAATAATTGAGAGAGGAGCGGTATCGGCTTCTAGATAGGAACAATGTTGGTAGCCTAAGTGTTGGGGTGTTCATGGTTTGGTTTTCATCGAAACTAAACCCAAACCAACTATTTTTTGGTTTTTTACTGGTTTGGTCATTTTTGATTATTTTCTTTTCAGTGCACATGCTATACAAATTCAACCCATTCAATCTACTAAGTCATGAATAAACTTTTCCATGAATCAATATTTGTTTTGCAGAGGTTGTACAAATGGACAGTTTTGTGATCTACTAAAATATTCTAATGTGAGAAATTCTCTTTGTAATATATGATAATTGTTCCCCTCCATTAATCTTACAGTTCTATAATTCTAAGGACTCTTGAAATCTTCAATATGGATGCAAAACTCAATATGAAACCTAAATATGATATGTTTCACCTACTTTTAAGAATAGTTGGTAAAACAATATCTCAAAGTCTGAAAAAAATACATGACCTTAATAAAACTTGTCTTGTGAAATTGAAAACAGCACATGCTAAGAAAGTGGCATACACGTTAGAATCAAGCATTTAAATAAGCATAAATCTATCCTCTATAATAGTCATTAAATATTATGTTATAAGCAAGGATCACTAATATGTCCAAGAAAAAATATTTTAAAGTTGGTTTGATTTGATTTTCAATTTGGTTTTTAATCGAACACCCCTACTTGAGAGAGAGAGAGAGAGAGAGAGAGAGAGAGAGATGCTGGATTATGGAAGCGGGAGTTGTGCTGGCAGTGGGAAAAAGTAGTAGTTCCAGATGCTCAATAGAAAAAAGAATCATCCGACTTGCAGCAGTGCAAGGCTGCCTGCTAGTAGGTTAGCTTTATTTGAGTCTCTACAAAGATCGAGTGCTCTGATACCATGTAAAGAAATAAAAGACTAAACACCAGAGATTTATAAAACTTGATTTTGACATTACTGAACATGAGATTCTTGAATCTTATGTACTTAATCTAGTACATTAAGATAAAGTAGTTATTCTCTACTTACAATATGTAAGCAGTTATTATCTACTCAAACAAAGGTATCTAAATATATTTGTACATTTAATTAGAGTATCCTAGAATGTCATATAAAATATTCTACAATATTCAATTATTAGGATACTATTTTGAAACATAATGAATTTGGAGACATTATAATACAAAACTACGTTATTTTTTGTTGATTTTCAACAGAACTTACGGGTCAAATTCTCTAATGGAACGGCCCCTTCATTCTTTGTTACAATGGCAATACAAAAAGATACTGTTACTCTTATCAACTTTTCAAGGGATATAAAATGAATGGAGTGAGTACTATGTAATTTTTGTTTACTCTGCTCCAACACTGCTAGAAGAAAGCTTCACCGAATGGTCTGGGAAATTATCCCCACAGCATATATCTAGCCTGCTTCCAAACTTCCTCTTTTGAAAACTCCCGTGTTCCATTTCCTCATTCCATGGCTCTTATTTGGTTAAAATTGATTCCCTACATCCTTTTTTCGCGACATACTTTTTCTACAGTTGTTTGTATAATACCATGAATTGCCCTCTTCTCTTCGTACTCTTCCTTTGACAGTCCTCGTGACCCATTTCTTCTGCAAAGTTTTTCTTTCTATTTGTGTGGTGAAAGCATAAAAAAAGACTACCATTATCAACCACATACCTCTTTTTTCCCCTTGTTTTTGGGTGGCATTTGTTGTACCTTGTCCATGAGCATTCATGTTGATGTTGTAGTGATATCTTATATGTTATTTTCAGATTATTTCTTGCAACGGGCATCTCAGAACCCTTATGTTCAGCAGCTTGTGCCAGTGCTTTGCTCAAGTTATGTGAAGATGCCGCTACCCCTATGTATGAACATTCAAGTTTGGAGATCTTACTTTGGATTGGAGAGGTTTGTCCTATAAACTGTATGGTGTATCAAAATATTTTTACTTGAAGGTCCTTGGTCTTTGTTCAAGTAATTTTGTATTGCAGTATCATTTTCAGGTAAAAATAGTTTTTAGTTATTAAGACATTGGTTTGAAATGAATTTCCAATAATATTGACTAAATGTCACGCACTTGTACATGTTCATAGTTTATTGAAATTTAATGAAAATTAAAATTGCAAAGAAAAAAGCATATGATAGTTGATTTAGAGAGTGAGAGGAGTTGAAAGTATAGCTATCCATTTCAATATTATGACCTTATCGACTTTTTCTTTGTCTTGATAGTTGGGGTGATTGGAGGGGTATTTTAGGACAAAAAATTTGATAAACATAATTGTTTACCTTTTAATAATTCGTATAGATATTTCTCATTTCTTGGATCTGTAAGTTTGGTTATCATTTATTGGAGTGATAATTAAAGTGTAATTGCTATTGTTTCTCTTGTTCCATGTGTTTGACATATTTTTTTAGAGTTTGGATGAAAGGCATTTGCCTCTAGAGGATGAAGAAAAAGTAGTCAGCGCGATTACCTTGATACTTGGTTCCCTTCCTAACAAGGAGCTGAAGAATAATTTGTTAGCTAGGTTGGTCTCACCTTGCTACGAAGCTATTGGCAAACTAGTAAGTTCATCTTCTTCTTTTCTTGTATCTCTTTCATGTCATGAACTTATAACAGTATATAACTATATGGTGGTTCTATAAAGAGTGCCGTATCCCTCTATTTCCCCGTACTATTTTGAAGTTCTTTCAACATTTCGTATTAAATAATCTTGTTTGAGTTGTGTCACCTAGTCTCCTTCTATGTAGCTCGGATTCTTCAAAAATATCAACGTGTGTGTGTCAGATACTTCAAATAGTGTATTTTTAAAGTATTCAACTCAGGTGCGGCAACATTATTGGAGATTCCAAGTAACATAGGTCTCCTTGTCGCAATACTGCCTAAAGTTATGTCTTATTGTTGTGAGTTCTATGTATGGACCAATTATCAACTTTAATATTTTTATAAAATGAAATTCATATTTTTATAAAGTACAACAAAAACAAGATACCTAGTGTAATCCCACAAGTGGGGCTGGGAAGGTAGGGTGTACGCCGAACCTTACCCTATCTTAGGAGGGAGAGAGGTTGTTTTCGATAGACCCTCGTTTCAAGAAAATAACAGAAGTGAAGAAACGAAGGAAAAATACTAAACACGACAAGACAAAGCAAGCTTAAAAGGAGTAGTAACTATAACAAAATAATGCGATAATCGAAGTATAAAGAACAATAAATAGTAACAAAAATCAAAGAAACAAGAAACTACCACCACTGTGTAGAACTTGCCTTAAAGTTTTGGTGACCCCTTCTTGTCACACAAGACTCCGGATTCGAGCCTCTATTTTTTATCCACCATGCACCAATACAGTGTGTGACATCATCGTCACTTTCACGCCAACCTCATGAGTTACGTCACTGAACTTGCATTCCAAGCAATTTGTCTTGGTCGTGCTCAACATGAACTCTTTAGTGGGTGTTTGGACATGAAAACAAATATTTCACTTTATTTTAAATTTTTTAAGTTAGAGTTGGAGTTGTGGTTGGCCATACTTTTGCAAAGAATATTTAGAATTTGAATGTACTTTTTCTAAATATGGTTTATACTCCTGATTTCTAAGAACTAACAAAATCACCTGACTTGTTTCATTCTAAAAGAGCTATATCTCAAAATAGATAGTAACATAATGTCATAATTTAGATCTCATATAAAATCTACTACATACTATTACAATTTTTTTTTACTTAATTTGAAGTTAGAGAAACGGTTATAATTTTTGCAAATAATATTTGGTTGTTTGAATGTACTTTACCTCAAAATATGAAATATAATTTAAAAGAGGTAATTTTATAAAAATAAAATCAGTTATGGTAAAATTGGAAAAAGAAAAATATAGTTAAAGTGAAAACAAAGTTTTTGGTGTTTTCCAAATTCCAAATACAACTTCAATTTGGAATTTTCATGGCCAAATGCGGATTTTCATATAAAGTAAAAAAACAAATCCGAAAGAAAGTTAAAAATCCTCATGGCCAAACAGGTTAGACTCTTGTGTTTGTCTCCACACATCCAACTTAGCATGCTTTTATTAAGGGAAAGAGAAATAATCCCTGCATAAACAAAAAGCACACAAGATCTTATAATAACAGAAAAAAATATGATTCTACCTGAAAAAGCACTCAAACTTTTATGTTACTTGTATTTCATAGGTGCTTCCAACATTTGTGCAAAATAACATGAATGTGATCCGCTTGTACCAAATTGTTTTGTATTGGTTCAGAATCTTTCTTTTCGAGTAGTCCACATTTGTACCTTTGGTGTTATGTCTCATGCTCTTTGTTTTGTTCTCTACTTCAATATTTCTATACCCTTTTCCTTCGAATTTTCACCCCATCAGCATTCACTGGCAAACGCTTTGTCGCTTAAAGTGCAAAATGAAGCGAAGCGACATGCTGTGGTTTTATTCTTTGAAGCAATGCTATGGTGAAAAAGTGAGCGTTTTTGGGACTGAAGTGAGAAGCGCGACATTTGTAAAAGCGAGAAAAAGCTCGCTTAAGCGAGGTTAGCTTTTAACTAGGTTTTTTAAAAATAAATCTGTAAAGATACTTACAGACTTCTTTCCAAACATTTTCCTCTTTTGTGCGACTGCTGCGACTTTCTTTCAACGACTTGCAAGGTAAGTTTTTCATCTCTTCTTTTTCTCTTGTTCTTTTATCTGCTGCGGGCCTACTGCTAGGGTTTTCTTTTTTCAACTTGCTGCTTTTCAATGCTACAGTAAGTCCCGTTCTGCAATACTCTGTTTTGTTGAAGAATAAGATTTTGCTCCCCTTGTGATTTGGTTATGCATTTGTTTAATTTGTTACTCCCTCTTTCCCAATTTATATGACTTACTTTCCTTTTAGTCAATCCCAAAAAGAATTACACATTATATTTAGTAACAATTTAACTTCGAAATGCCCATTTTACCCTTAGTGAAATGATTTATAGCCACACAAAAATATATGACTTATCTTAGACCATAAGTTTCAAAAGTCTTTCTTTCTTAAACTCCATACCAAGTCAAACTAACTGACATAAATTGCGACGGAGGGAGTATGACTTAGGAGGATTATTGACTATCTATTTCTAGTATCTATTATTTTACCTTTTAATTTAAGAATTGAAAGATTTGCTTAATATATTATTTCTATTGAATTTTTGGTTATTTATCTATGCATATTTAATATTTTCTTATTTTTATACTAAACTACACTTTATTTGAAAAAAGTGTGTGCTTCGCTTTATGCTTTTCGCTTCGGTGAAGCGAGCCCTCGTCACTTTTTTCTGCTTCTTGCTTTCCAAAACACTGTTGAGAAGAAGAAAGAGAAGATCTAGGGCATGGGATGTTGCTCCATAAGCATCATGCAGATTCTTTGGAAGGACTAAAACATGAGAGCGTTTGAAGGGGTTGATAGTGATATTGTGAAATTGCAAAGCAATCTTATGTTTCTAGTTTTTTTTTTTTTTTTGGTTTACCCATGAGACCCCAATGTGTATAGATGATTGAGTTTCTTTCGTAGAGAACCATATTTTGGTTTCATTAACCTTTTCGAAAAGGCCTGAATACATATATATAAAGATTTTAGTGAGGGTGCTAAGATACTATTTTCACGGATTGAGGCTAATAAAGTATATATCATTTTTTTTTATAAATAGATAAAATAACTTTGAAAAATAGATATTTAAAGAAGTTACTGTGATAGAAATATAATTACAAGAACAAATTACATACTAAAGATTATGGTGAATGAGTAATAAGCATTTTCTGTTCTAAGTTTGATTTTATATATATATATATATATATATATAAAGGAGAAACATAGACAACGTGATGTGACACCGCATTTATCTTTTTTTCTCCTTTTTTTGAGTCTTTTCAGGTTTGTCCCATTTTTATAAAATTATTCACCTTAACCAAAAAAAATTGAATCAGTTTGAAAGCACATGATGCAGAGTACTGTAAATTGTTTATTAACTGTCCTCTAAGCTCTTACCTTAACTGAGAATGAATTTCTCTGTTTCAGATTGATGAAAATCAAGACCACTCTTTAAGGCATAATCCTGCTTCTTATTCTCAGTTGACTAATGCTGCAAGAAGAGGTTTACATAGGTTTGAACCTATTGCTACGTTATTATTTTTTACATCTGCATTAGTTCAGATATTTTTCTTATCAAGGTTTGCATGCCATAGCCATGTAGAGAAATTGAAATGTAACATTCACAAAGATCATGCTCTATGTTATTCTGCTCTCTAGTTTGCAATGCAAGGCTATCATTGGCACAGAAGCATACCAATTTTGAAATGTTCTACCATCTTTCGACCAATACACCATCTGAACATTTCCTGGTAGCATCCTATTTTTAAACCAAAGGGCGAAACCTGGTATGAGACATTTCATACAAAATTGAGTCCTTACAGAGCATTTACTTGAGAAGTGAACCAATCCCCTCCACATGACTGATGCAAAATTCTATTATTTTTTTTTAGAATTTTATCTGCAGTATGTGTATGATCACGTGTATTATTCTCTGCTATACTTTCTATCATTTTGTTCTCTATGTCTGTCTTAATTACCACGAAGAGTCTAAAACAAGGTATTGGACGTAGATTCTACAAAAACACTAGTTCTATGAAGGTTGGGAAGAATCTAAACTTTTTTTCCCCATTCTGTAAAGTACTTCTATGAATTACTTGCTGGACTTTGCTTTCCATATGTAGTAAAGCCTTGGCCAATTGGTCAGGTTGGGAACTGTATTCAGCCATCCGTCAACAGAGTCTTCTGCTGGTTCGGATGTGGATGATCCAATTGTAGCGCTGCTAGGAGTATTTTGGCAAATGTTAGAAAAACTTTTTCAGTCGGAGCACATTGGAAATGCTATTCTATCTATGGCAGCATGCAGAGCTCTTTCCCAAGCAATTCAGTCATCAGGTACTTCTTTTCTGATTTATTTAAAAAAAATCTCTAAAACCAGCATTCAACTTATTTGATGAAGGTGAAATTTTCCCCAAGATCGAAGGCTTACCAATTACAACTTTTCCTTTTCCATATTTATACAAGTAAATTTTGTCACCTTGTGGACATGCATTAGAAATTGGTACCTAAAATTGTCACCTAGTAGGCCTAATTCGATAATAAACTTAAGTATATCTCAGATATAATACTATAAGCAACTGACTATCCAAATATTTGTTATCCAACAGATGTCGCGAGATGACATGTCAAAGCCAATTGGCAATTATCAATTCAATAGTAACCCAATTCTACGTCTGTAAAATGTAAGAAGAGGGGTGAGCCACATCAACAAAGTGTATTAGTCAAAAAGGCTTACTTAAGCTCATCGATGTGTACTCCTAAGCTGTGAAAGAGAGGGCGGACCAGGAATAGTGAATGGTTACTCAATCCAAGGTGGACAAGCAATATGCAAGTTCGAAATACAAAAATACATAGTTCCACATATAAACTAATATATTTTTGACTATGGTACTTTCAGTACACATTGCATATGACATAGTAATTGGGGGTTCATTAAATGTCTTTCAACTAGTCGTTGCTCTCCTAATCCCTTGTAGCTAGGGACCCCTATATGCTACCAACCCCAACTTCTGGAATGGCTGGATAGGGTAAGCTCCACCATATGCAGGGGCGTATGTAGGATTTCTCATAAGCGGTGTCGACATATAAGGTGTAAATTTTGGTACCGAAATTGTACAATTTTATTCATCCATAGAGATACAAATTTATAATATAGAAAAATAAACTAGCTAGCAATCAGATTCCTTAATTCTAGGAGATTTGAGAATCAAAGGATGATTCTAATATCCCAACTTATTTAATAATATAGCAGACATGATTTTGGTAGATCAATTTAAATCCTACAAAATCATATCTAATCACACTTAGATATTTACAAATCAACACGCCCCCTTAAGTTGGCATGTAAATATCTTCATGCCTAACTTGCTTACGAGAATTTCAAGCTTTGGTTTAAACAAGCCTTTTGTAAAAATATCTGCAATTTGCTGATTTGTTGGGACGAAACGCATGAACATGTTTCCTTCTTCAATCTTCTCTTTTATGAAGTGCCTATCCACTACAACATCCTTTGTTATGTCATGTTGATCTGGATTGTGATTAATACTTAATGGCGGCTTTGTTGTCACAGTACAACTTCATTAGTAACACAAACAGTTTTTTTAGTTTTCCATCATCTTCTTGAGACAAATCATTTCACAGATCCCATGGGTCATAGATCGATATTCAGCTTCAGCACTGCTACGGGCTACAACATTCTGCTTTTTACTCCTCGAAGTCGCAAGATTTCCCTAGATAAAAGTACAGTATCTTGATGTAGATCTCCTATCAATAGTAGAACCTACCCAATCTGCATCTGTAAAGCTTTCAATGCCTCTATCTTGGCCTTTTCTGAAAAACAATCTTTTCCCCAGTGACCTTTTCATATATCTTAGAATCTTGTAGACCGCTTCTTTGCTCTTCCTTCGGAGAGTGCATAAAAACAAATAAATGAACAACTCACTATAATGACATCATAATATACAAAAGGACTTTATCTAGGACCTGTGTTGGTGGGAGGTGGCAAGTATCCCAGGGAATTAGTCAAGGTGCACATGGACTTTTTGCAGTGTATGAGCCACAAAAATAACTAATACAACTACTGAGGCGCGATGCCTTGTATTGCTCAGAACTTTTAAATAGGTACACACAAGTAGCTCTAAGAATCGATCCCATGATATCTCCAAAATAAAATTAACGCTTAACCATGAGAGCTGAGACTTCCATTGTAACAAGGGGTGTCATTTATTCCTTCTATCTAATTTTATTTATCTTGCTTGTTAATCATATATACAGATGTATAGCAAACCTATCCGATGAAGCAGTGACGGATGACATCACATAAGCTAAGGTGGCTCCGCCCCTAACCTATGAGCATCTAATTTACCTGTGTATTAGTTCAAGTATGTAGGTAGCCTCACTGTTTTGCGAGTACAAGCAATCCATTGCCTTTGTTTATATATATGGAGTATTAAAATTATCTAATAGAATGACATGGCAACACCCATATACAAGGACTATACCAAAAAGTAGAAAACCTTACTAAAACATATGGTTCTTTTGATATAAGGTAATAAAATTTTGTTATTGGAGGGCATGGAGACACCCATTTACAAGGACTATACCAAAAAGTAGAAAACCTTACAAAAACATATGGTTCTCTACAAACAACAATTCTATATTGTAAAAACCTCATGGGTACACCGAAAGGAAATAAGGTATAAGAAGTTACTTCTCAAGTTTATTAAATCCTTCTCTTTTCTATCAAAAGCTTTCCATTTTTCTCTCTCCATGTGATTCACTTAAGTGCTAGTAGAGTAACATTTCATGCTCTACGTCTTCTCTTCCTTCATCTAAAGATTAAACGTTTCCTCTTTAACCGCATCTAGCATCACCCACTAAAGACCAAACCATGACAATATTTGCAACCGCAAGCGAGATGCTCTTCGGCAATGTAAAAGGAGGTGATTCATGTCTTCTTGCAAGCTTTTTACACATCAAGCACCAACCGTCACATGTAATCTTCCTGTTCCTCAAATTCTTATTCTTAGTTGTCGGATAAGTGGTCGGGACGTAACCCGTACACCACGTATTCTAGTCAAGTGAAAGCCCACCTTTCTCAGTACCCTTGGAATCCACACCGGAAGATGAAAAAATTGACTCTTGCTGCCCCAAAGCTTTTCATAATTGGATTTAATAGAAAAAACTCCATTATCCCCGTCATCCCATAGCCTTATTCCATATAAGATACTTACTGATACATTTATGTAACGTATAAGAATGTCTTTGGTCATGTATAGAGTTTATCAAGTGCAAGTACAACATGTTTCACAATAAATAAGTGGTGATACAGTTTTTTTTTTTATGACAAGGGAAACCCGCAGCCGCTACCCTTTGGGTGCGCACAGGGTAAAACCATAAGTGGTGATACAGTTACCACATATGTGTAGTCTCTTGTACATTTAAGACTAGTCAAATGCATATACAAGCATGTCCAAACACAACAAATAGGACCATGTTTACATACAACACAATTAAGCCTTGAAAGCAACCATAAGAGAGGGCTCCCACTCACCTTAAACCTCATTTATAGCAGCCAAGCCTCAATTATGGTCACCCACAGTAATATCTTGTCAGTTTAACATCAGTATGAATAACCAATCAAATTCTAGTCAAGAAAGATAAGTTCCAACCACCAAAACCTCACAAATCCCCTGCCCCCACTCTTCCAGACATATTCACACATATTAACAAGTATACATATAAGCCATTTAAAAGTCCAAGGTAATATAGGTTTCCAAACCAATACAAGAACAGGTTATTTACTGAAAGTTTCTTGTACATACTATCTTCCTAGAGAAAGTTGAGACCTTGATCACATAAATTACTTACTGCTTGGGTGCATTACATTTGCAGGTCAGCACTTCACGTCCGTTTTGCCAGGAGTGCTTAATTGTTTATCAACTAACTTTGTATCATTCCAAAGCCATGACTGCTACATAAGAACAGGTAGAGTGTTGTAGATTGCTTCAAAGCTTTGACGTGTACAATTCTTCGTTCTTAGATGTGTTTTACTTCCCCTATGCCCTTTTGCAAAACCAGTATCATTATTTCTCTGAACTTTGCTTAGAACAAGTCTCAGTTTCGGTGCTGAAGCAAAGGCTTTAATTGGTTTTTTGGATGTGGAAATTTATACCAGGAAACAGCTTTAGGTCATTGTGTCTTTTCCTGCTTGAATCTGATCTTCTTTTGATAGTCGTAAGAGTTGGCAACTGTCAACTTAGCTGAGTTACTCATATTTCCAATACAGCTACCTTTGTCTCAGCTGATCAGTAACTTTTGCAGCTTCCATTCTCATTGAGGAATTTGGCAGTAGAGAAGAATATGGACATCTTTTTGTCAGTATCTTTGAAAGATTTTCCAAGTCAACATCAATTATGGCTCTTACTTCCTCATATATATGTGATCAAGAGCCTGATCTGGTGGAGGCCTTTGCTAATTTCGCGTCTATTTTCATCCGCTGCTCTCCGAAGGTTTTTGGTTACCTTTTTCCTATGTTTATATAGATGTGATAACAAAATTAATTAAAATCACAGTTGCAAGTTTTAAACTTATTTTTTGTACAATAATGAATCATAGGAAAACTGATTAAATCTGCAACGTAATCCAAACCAGACGGTCTCTGAGAAGTACAGGTTTAGTTAAAAAGTTGATTCTTACATGTAGTAATCAAACACTGATTTTGATTATGGAACTTGAAATATGAGGAAAATAATTCCTTCAGGTGAAAAGATTCTAACCAAATGCATGTTTTATTACGTATTAATATCTGATGATTTAACATTTTATGTTATAGTTTTTTTATTCTTATATCATCCTTGTACTTTTATCAATGGATAAAGAGTAAAATATTCCCCCAAACTATGTGAAACGGAACAAGTTTTCCCACTGTTAACTGCCCAACCCAAAGTCGTCAATTTTTCCCTTATGGGCTAACATTAGCAGCTAAAGTGCAAATTTAAACCATTTGCAAAGTTCAAGGGAAAATACAACCAGTTTAGCTCCTTTGCCCGTGATCTTTTCCAACAAGTGTATTAGACCTAATTGTAGCTCTGTTGCTTGTTCTGTGCTTTGTATTTCTCACCTCCCAAAAATGTCTTCCTTTCATCATCATTGCTTATATTTATTTTTGCTCTTTGTCTATCTTATCTGTTTTTCTTCTCATCTCATTCATGAAAATATGGCAGTGATATTTATGGTTTTTCCATTATTGTTTACCTATATGCAGGTGCTTATTTAAAAAAAAAAAAATAGAGCATGTACGTCGTTATTTTGTTTTCATAATTAGAGAAACAACTTGTAACTTTGACACCTTCTATTCTGGATGTGTCTCAGGAAGTGTTAGTAGTTTCTGGCTCCATCCTTGAATTATCATTTCAAAAGGCAGCTATATGTTGCACTGCTATGCACCGTGGCGCAGCACTGGCAGCAATGTCATTTATGTCATGTAAGTTGGGAAAATGAGTTGAAGTCCCCACACCCATCAAATATCCTGCATAAACTTTTGCTAACATTTCATTAATTGTTTTCATTTTGTGGCACCTAATTTTCGACATACTATTGATCTTTGTTAGAATATATAGAGAATATGTGCTTATATTCATACATATCTAGATTAATTGTACTTGAATAAGTAAAAAAATTGTAGAATATTCTCTACAATTTTAGAATTGTAGAATATTTGGTCATCAAAAAGAAAATTGTAGGATATTCTATAGGATATCTTCGGCAGTATTATTAAAAACATAGTATGTGAAGCGAGGGATTATTGCTTCATGGGTAAAGACATGCAATATAGAGAAGTTTGCACCTCAAACAATGGTGCACAAAGTAAGTCTAATAAGAATGTCGCTTCTTTGAATCTCAACTTTGAGGGGTTGGATTAATATTGGGATTATTGTATGTTGGATGCTGAAATTAATTATTTAATTAAAATTTCATTTTAATTGTGCTACATTCATGTATGTTTAATATTTTTTAATTCTGTTACGTTGTGTTCTTCACTTCTTGCTTTTTGTTTTAAGCCCTATGGACCTTGTCACTTTTTTGCACTTTTTGCTTTTCAAAACACTGATCTTAGGAGCCCCTAGGGCTTTGGTCTTGTAGTAAGAGTGTAACTTGTGATGTGGGGGTTAGGCACACCTTACAGGTTCGAATCCTGCCGCAAGTAAATGTCCGGGTTTTTAGTGAACAGATTAGAGAGCGGACTATTATCTGGAGTTTCAGACCGTGCACCACTGGCCCTTGAAGATTTTTATCCTAAAAAAGATTTATCTTCAAATACTTGTATTTAGTTATAGTGTGTTTACTAGCGTAATATATGTTTCCATATTGCATCACAACCTTTAGGACCCGTTTTGTAGACGGTATTAATTAGAATAGTCCATGGATTAAAATTTAGTCCAGCAAAAACTTTGTTTGGTTACTTTATTTATAACTTAATCCACAGATTAGTTATACCCCATATGAGGTCTTATTTTAACCCTAGAAAAGGGTGGGATAACTAATCTAAAGTTTTGAGAATCCTTGGATAAGACCCATAAATGACTAAACTATCCCCCAATCCCTTTACCTAAATTTCTTTTGTAATTTAATGTCCTTTTTTATTTATATTGGAATGGTTATAAATGTTCTTTTAATTCTTCAAATTTGTTCAATGTAATTTGATGATTTCACAAACTAATATTTTTTTTCTCCATGTTTGATTTGCTATATTGGGTTGATTTTATTTTCGGGTTTTTCTTAAATGTAGTTCGTCGATTGACCACTTGAACTATTTGTTTTCTTTTTTTTAATGAGCTTTAGGTATTTGAACAATTTAAGTAGCATTAAATCTAAGTAAAGTTTAAGGTATATTTGACCAACAAAAAAATCAGAAATACACTGTGCTATCAATGATGTCCGTGGTGGCAAATCACACCTCAAAAAATAATAATAATTTTCCTTATATTTTAGTATTTAACTTGACTAGTTAAATGAAATAGAAAATCCTACAAAAATTCAAGGATATAATTGTAAAGAAGATTTTTGTAGAGTTTTATCCTCAAATAATTCAAGTGAGAAAATAGCAAACATGGCGACAAAATTATTCTTCTCCTACCTAGTTAGAAGGCCACAAAAAATAATATTGTCCGGCAATTATCTACCTTGACCCAATTACATGACATAGGAAATCTCATAACAACTCAAGAGTATAATAGGAAAGAAGCTTTTTATAGAGTTCTAAACTAAACACAAGATTAGGTGGGAAGCAATGAAACAAACATTTGATAAAAACTAAACCATGCGTTACTAATCCCTGCATTACTAATTCATGTGTTACTAATCCCTGCATTATGCATCTTTGTACCAAACGACCCTTACAATCTTGGTAGACTCAAATATCTTCAACGACCAGTGAGCGATGCCAACCACTGTATGTTGCCACATGGCCAATGTGTTCTTTTCTTCTCTACTCCTCTCTTCAGCAATTGGTGCCGCTACTTTCTGGATGACTATTCAGGCGTTGCTCCTCTCTCAGAAAGCGTTCCTGCATGTTTTAGTTGATTATATTTTTGTGATATAATATCAAGGGATAACACAACTTTTTCAGCCCCATCCCCTTCCTCAAGTTGATGAACCTTTTCCTGACGAAATAATAATTTTGTTAATGTTGTCAAAATATCTCAGTATGAAGTCTTATAAAAAGTTGAGATTTTACAGAAAGATGTCTTTTTCTAATAAAATAATAATATTGTTAGTATGGTGGGAAAATCTCAGTATACATATATCATAAAAAGTAGAGCACTTACATGAAGATGGATCTCATGGGTGGACAAAATTAATAACTAATATTAGTGCAGTGTCATGCACCTAAGTTGTACAATCTTTTAAAACTCTTAAGTTCTTTTCCCTCTATATACAACATAAGAGCGTGCAGAGGTACATCACATGTTCTACACCTTCTTTTCCTCTTATAGGTCTAACTTACATCACATCTTTTACAGTTGCCGACATTGGCCACTGTACGCCAAACAGATTTAGCATTGTCCACCACAACAAGCTCTTATGGACAACGCATTAGCAAATGTCTACATCTTCACTTGAAAGTTTGTACATGAATCGCTAGCTTACACATTTTAATCTTTTTATATCAAGAGATAATTTCGTTGAAGAATGGGAAAAGCTACAAAAATAAATGCTTCTCTATGAAAGACACTCAATTGTCCATACAAATGGGAACCTCATGGGTGCATCAAAAATACATTAAAGATAAAAGGCTATTCTTCAAATGTACAAAATCATTTTGATTTCTTTGAAACCCCTTTGGTCCTCTCTCCATACAACTTATATAAGATCTAACACTCATGCCTAACATATTCGCTTGATTGCCCTACTAATTAATCATCCTTTTCTGGCATTCGGGTATGGTCCACTATATAAGACATCTCAATATCTTCCAGCATATTCGTGAACTACCTGGAAATGCTATAGGAGGTGGTCCACATCCTCCCCGAATTTCGCAAATGAAGCACCAACTAACATAGGTGATCCTCTTTCTCAGATTTTCAGTTGCTGCCTCTACTCCAATTGTATCCTATTAGCATCAAAAAGAACTAATGTGTCATCCGTGAATAATAGGTGAGTCACTCTAATGATGCCTTGACTTCTGAACATTGCTGAGAAGCTGCTCAAATGTCCCTATACAACTACTCTATCCATCATTCTGCTTGTTGCTCTTCCACAACTAATAAACATGTTAGGATCCTCATGTCTGGATCCCCTTGAGCTACCAAAAAATCTACATGGACGATCATTCACAAATACCGAGTATCTGATGATAGATATGCAAATTTTGATCCATTTCTCCTCTTGTACTCAAAGCTCATACTCAGCATAATGAAATCCAGCAATTCCAGTTGACATAGACATATGCTTTCTCAACGTCTAGCTTTCACAACAAATACAGTTCTCCTGGCTTACTTACGGAGTCTACTGGTTCATTTGCCACCAAAGTTGTATCTACAATATGTCTACCTTACTCAAAGCATTCTATAAAGTAGACAGCATCTTGTTCGAGACCTTTTTTAGTCTATTGGAAAGAACCTTGAAATGATCTGATAAAATCTTCTCACTAAACTAATAGGTCTATTGCCCTTGATACTCGTGTTTCCTCCCTTCTTGGATGATGGCTGTGAAAGATTCATTAAGACTTCTCTCAAAATCTCCAACCTATTAGAATGGCGCCAGTCTCCAACACCTCCCCCTTGGCCCTGCTACAGAATTGTTGGAAGAAAGCAAATGTAAAACTATCAAACTAACTTCGCTTTTTCCGTGAAGTGTTGCACATACCTGCATGCATAAAGAATGCAGGAAGTGATCATACACCCATTGTTATCAACTAACCCAACCTCAAGAGCCATATATATATATATATATATATATATATATACAAACACACATATACACACACACGTGTATGTGTTAATTATATCGACCACTATTATATGCATTTTTAGCACCTAAACTTGTCAAAAGAATTCATTGCATCTTGTAACTGATGAGGTTCAAACAAAGTTATTCAGCCCATTATCCAGACTAAAAAGAAAACCTCCGGGAAGCTCAAGCCGAGAGAGTACCCTCTTTTTATTTGGGGAGTTTGAAAATGTTTGACATCATTCCACCAATTATATATATTCTGTAATTTACAACAACATATCCAATGCAATCCCACAAGATGGGTTTGGAGAGGGTGGTGCGTACGCAACCTTATCCCTACCTTGTGAAGGTAAAGAGGTTGTTTTTGATTGACCCTTGGTTCAAATATGCATATCAAAATCAGTAAGAAAAGGAACGACAATAGTAAAGAAGCCATGTAGAAAATAATGGAGACACGGACAATAGCAACAACACATAATACGACAACTGAAGCACAAGAAGCAACAAGTAATAAATACAAAGAATAAGATAGTTGGAGAGTAATAATCATAATACTAATTAAAGAGAACTAGATAACACTCGATTACCTACTAATCGCCTACCCTAATCCTAGACCTCCATACCCTCCTATGTAGGGTAAATCCTCGGTAAGCTGTAGTTGTGTCATTTATTGTCTGATCACCTCTCCCTTATACTCCCTCTATCCCTAATTACTTGTCCACTTTTAAATTGACACACCTATTAAGAAAACAATTATTGACATAGTGAATTTACCATTTTACCCATATTAATTATGAAGTGGATGAATTAAAAACTTAAGATTTTCAAGAAGTTCAACCTTTTTCAAAGTAATTAATTGAGGGTATAATAGGTAAAAAAAATTGTCCTTTCTTGATTTGTCAAAATGGACAAGTAATTAGGGACAACTAAAAAAGGAAAAATGGACAAGTAATTAGGGACAGGGGGAGTACTTCTTCAGCCTACCTCTACCTCATCATACCCACCATAGCCAACCTCTCACACCGGCTCACTGGGGCATTTGTGCATCTCCTATTCACATGCCTGAAGCATCTCAGACTCACCTCCCACTTCTTGTCCACCACAGAGGTCACTCCCACCTTGTACAAAATATCTTTGTTCCTAATCCTATCTCTCCTAGTGTGCGCACACATCCATCTTCACATCCTCATTTCCGATTCTTTCATCAGTTGGATGTGCGAATTCTTGACTAGCCATCACTCTGCCCCATACAAGTCTAAGAACCACTTAATAAAACTTACCCTTAAGCTTTGGTGGCACATCTTTATCACACAAGACATTAGATGCAAACCTCCATTTCATCTTTTCTGCTACGATGCAATGTGTAACATTATCTTCAATCTCCGCATTCCTTGGTTTATTGATCCAAGGTACTTGAAACGTTTTCTCTTGGAGATGACTTGTGTCTGAATACTCACTTCCACATCTGCCTCATGAATTACGTCATTGAACTTGACTCCAAGTACTGTCTTAGTCCTGCTCAACCTGAACTTTTATAGACTTCAAGGTCTGTTTCCAAACCTCCAGCCTAGCATTAACTTCGCCATGTATCTCGTCAATTAATACGATGTCATTTGCAAATAACATACACCATGGCACCTCCGCTTGGATGTGCCGCATCAGTTCATCTATCATCAAGGCAAATAAAAATTGGCTAAGGGTTGATAACTGGTGCAACCCTATCGCGATTGTCCTCACTCGGGTCTTGACTCCAAAGTACATGTCCTTGATCGCCCTAATGTAAGCTTCATGTATACCTCTAGCCTCCAAAAATCTCCATACAACCTTCCTATGGACTTTGTCATGATTTTTCTTGGTCAATCAACACCATATGTAAGTTCTTCCTCTCCCTATACTGCTCCATCAATCTCTTACGAGATGAATGGCTTATGCAGTTGAATGCCTCTGCATGAATCCAAATTAGTTCTTGGTAATAACACATATTTCCTCACCGTTACCTCTATCACTTTTTCCCAAACTTTCCTAGTGTGATTTAGCAACTTGATACTCTTATTTGATAGTTGTTGTAATTCTGAATATCACCCTTGTTCTTGTACTATGGGATACTTGTACTCCACCTCCATTCTTCAGCCATTTTTGACAACCTAAAAATAACACAGTTAGCCACTCCATGACTGCTATTCTCTTCAAATTTTAATTTTATTGGATATTTTTTAATCGCCAACTTCTTGTCCATTATTTATTGTTTTTTCCATTACCACTTATATGATCCACAAGGCACACTAACTACTTAAGTTTTGTGTCCGGTCAAATATCATAAAAATAGGATCCGAGCCTGTGTAACTCTCTGCTACCTCCCACACCCCCTCCTCCCAATTGCCTTCTCCATCCACTCCCTCTTCATATCCCAAATTTGCTTAAATTGCATCCCTCATGACTTTTTTTCTCCAATCTACCTCTTCCATAAATAAACTTGGTAGAACCTTACTATAGCCTATTATACAGTCTCTCATGTACACACCACCCAATCTACCTCTATCATCTCTATAAAATTTCTCCTATTTTTCACCTCTATCCTTTGAAAGAAATTAGTATTAGAGTTCCCCTACTCCAACCATAATTTAATGGGAAACTTACAAAAATAGCAAACATTAGGCCTTAAATAGGACTCTATAGATATAGTTTGCTTAATAATGGATAATAGCAAAATGTTAGGGGAGGGGGAAGGAGAGAGGCAGGCGATATCGAGGAGAGAGAGGAGAAAGTGTATTTTTTCGCTGATTTTGGAGAAAAAGAATACAAATACAAATTGATTTATATCAAAATGAATACATATTAAGAGGAGAGAGGCGAGCGATATAAAGAGAGGGAGGAGAGATGATTATATTTTGTATTTTTTTTGCATTGTATTCTGTATTTATTTTGTATCAATTGTATTCGAAATACAACTGTATTCATCCTCTCTTTGATTGGGTACAAATACATTTGACAGAGAGGATATAAATGCATGTTGTATTCGTATGAATACAAATACAATTGATTCAAAAAATACAAAATACATTTTTTTGAATACAATTGAAATAAAATACAAAACTCTCACCTATATTTGATTGAATATAATTGATACATAATAACTTTAAATGTATTTCTTCTTATTGGCAGGAGAGAGAAAAACAGAGAGAGAGAGAGGGGGGGTGAGAAAGAGGAGAGGGCAAGAGAAAGGGAGGAGAGGCAAGGGAGAGAGAGAGAAAGAGAGGGAGGAGAGGCAAGGGAGAGAGAGGAAGTGTTTTTTGTAAAAAGAACATATTGCTCTTTTTTATAATATTTTGAAACTACAGCTATTTTTCATAAATAAGTTGCTAATTTTGACTAGTTTGATAATTTTCCCAAATTTAATGCCCTCAATTTTTGTTTCCAACTAGTTTCTTAGAGTGGCCAAACTAGCTAACACCCTCTTCAATTCCTTTTTTCTCTCTTCCTCTCTTACCTCCCAAGTCCTTCTGCCCTCCAACCATCATCGGCTTCCCTAATTCATTCAGAATCCCCTTCATTTTCACCTCAACCCTCCTAAACACCTCCTTATTCCCCACACTTATCACCCCTTGCAACAATTTCAATTTCTTGGCATTTTGACTTGTCAGTAACCGGATGACCATTCCACCATCCCATCATCTATCTCCAAAGTTTGTCACTTAAACACATGTTCTCGGATCTGTAGGGGGAGTTTGTGTGTCTTCCTCTGCTTCATCCAACAAAATTGGAAAATGGTCCACGGTCAATCTAGGCAAAGGGGTTTACTTGGAACCGTCTCTTCCCATGCAGTGGATAACAAAAACCTGTCAAGTCTAGAACTTGATGTTGAACCCTCTGTTTGACCCATATTGACACATGTTTCTTTATATTTTTTTTAAAAGTTTCCTGCTATTAGAACAGACCCATTGCTGCAAAGCATGTGAGAAAACATGCTTTTTCTCGACGTTCTGAGAATCCAAACTGGTAGGTGTGGGTAACTAGTATCCTCACATTTTTAGTCGCCTGTGTAAGAAGAATTTTGCTGAAATAAATTTATTTTCATCTCTTTGCATTTCCAACTATCCCTTTGTACAATATGATATTCTTGTTATAGAATAATAATTCTATAAGGTTCTAGAATTCCTCTTATCTCCCAATCTTGTAGATTTCTTCTGAATGTCAAATTCCATAAGGTTTCTCTATCTTGAAACTTGTGAACTTGATGAATTGTCGTGTCCATCTTACTTGAGCTGCTGAAGGTGGTTGGAACAAAAATGCTTAGGCTGTTGTCACTGAACCATCTCTGCTTCCCTATCCAGCAATATGTTAAATGTCGAAACTTGCTACATTAAATATTTCCAATACGATCTGCTATTAATGAGAACCACAAGTCATAGTGAAACATGAAAATATCTTGATCAAATCCTTATCCATAATCTAAATCTTGTGAAGTCCATTAGATAGTGCACCATAATGAATTTTCACATTTTTTTACATGATTTGTTATGTCTGTTGAGTATGGCCTATTCATCATATCGAAATTTTCTTCTGATTCTGACCTTTAGTAAAAATGTGGTTCTATACATCTAATGATTTGTTATTCTAGTCTAAATGAGAAACTCTTAACTTGATATTGTGCTTCAGGTTTCCTAGAGACTGGCTTAAATGCTTTGGTTGAATCCCTTGCGCGTGGTTCTGAACTGGAAGGCATAGTTGGTATTTCTGATAGTTCAATTGATGCTATGGCAATACAAGTCATATCTCACAGCGGCGATGGCCTAGTGTCAAACCTAATGTATGCTTTACTTGGTGTTTCTGCAATGTCAAGGGTAAATTGAACCAGCTCATGTCTATTCTTCGAGATACTATAAAAAGAACTGGTAGCAATCAAGTTTGGTGCAGGTTGCTTTATATATCAAAAGCATTTATTTTGCAAGTATGCCATAGGTTGCTAGAGTCTTATCTTTGAATTACAATTCAACTGTCATATATGCAAGATCGTGTAGAACCAATTTTGCCAGAATGGGATCCTTTTTTACTAGGAAATATTATCATGAGGATCAAGTGGCTCGCTATTATTTGTGGAGCATCCTAAGCCATTTGGAACAAAAGCATGAGTCTTTGAACACTACAGTTGGATGATTTCAATCTTTATGGTCTTTTTGACAATGTTGTCGTTTTCGCTAACACTGTTCCCTTAACAGGTTCACAAGTCTGCAACACTTTTGCAGCAATTGGCTGCTATGTGCAATTTAAGTGAAAGAACCACCTGGAAGGCTCATCTTTGTTGGGATTCCTTACATGGATGGCTCCATTCTGCAGTCAGTCCTCTCTCTCTATCACTATTCATCTATCTCTCTCCTAAGTGCCTTTCTCATTTATTTTATCAAAACTGATCCTGCTGCTCATGCACAGCAAACTTCCTTGAAGGAAAGCAGCACTTATATGGGCATTATGAAATGGTCATCATTTGTTACTTCTATAAGAAAAAGAAAAAAAATCTTACATATTAGCTTTATTCAGTGTGCTAGTCTGTCACTTATTTCAACCCCATTAGCAGGTTGATTCTCTTTCCTTCTCCAGATGTAGTATTATTCCCAGCTACTATGATAAGTTGAGAGAATTGCATTGAGACAATGTTTTTGTGGGGAGAGTTGTATCAAAACATTCTTTTGTATGACCAATAATCGTTTTCCAGGTACACAATTTACCAGCTGAGTACCTAAAGCATGGCGAAGTTGAGTCTTTGGTCCCTCTCTGGATTAAAGCACTTGCTGCTGCTGCTTCAGACTATATTGAGAGCAGGCGAAACGTTGGAGGAACAAGTGATTATGGGCATATGCAAGGTAAAGGGGGGAGAATTCTGAAGCGTTTAGTGAGAGAATTTGCTGATGGGCATCGCAATTCTCCAAATTTTACTTGAAATTTGAGCAATTGCTGCCATAGGTTCAATAATATTGGAACTGCGGCATCTTCATACTATTTAAGTTGAGTTTTGTCCTGGAATGCAGAATTATTCTTCTCAAGGAGTCTCAACTTCTTGGAGAAATTGTGCATTTTTTGTACCAATGTACATTGTACAGTATCCCCAATTTTGTAATATAGAAATCAGTCTTGTAATACACAACATAGCAACGAGGCACTGATGGCCCATTTATGACAATTGGTTAGTAGGGTAAAAGAATCATCAAAAGAGAAATAAAATGGAGGATAATGATTATTCTAACAAATCTTACTTTCCAAAGTCGCCTTTTTGGTTGTTGGAAGACTTTCTTATCTAATGTCTGAATGTGCATTGTAGGATCCTCCTTTTTAAGGAGGGTATATGGATGGGAGAGAAGGGGTGGCTTAGGGTAGAGAAGACTACTGTTCGGTTTATTTTTACCGTCTAGAACAATTGATATGCATTTAGCTTTTTTCTTTTTTTTGTTTGGGGGTAGGGGGGTTTAAAATTTATAATCTATCATGTGCTTATGTTGCAGAACTTTTGGCACAATTGAAATTAGTACCGAGGATGACACTAATGCATTGTGCACCAACCACTAATGATTAAATATTAGAAAGTAGGACTATACTGATAAAACAAAAAGATAAAAGGTCAAAAACATACCTAAATTATCCCCTTTTTTTAAGTTTCGTATCTAAACTATTGAGATTGTGCGTTTCATACATAAATTATCACTTATTAGTTTGAGAAACACACTTCTCTCTTTTATAACATTCTTACCATAGTGTGTGTAATACTCTCTTTAATTTAAAAAAATTGTCACATCACGCTCCACATAGACAAAACATTCCACCTTGACAAAAACTAAATAAATTATGTATTAGTTAAAATCAAAGATTAAAAATTATCATCCCAAATAAAAAACTTTTTTCTACCCATCACTTCCGCTCACAAAAATAATTCTACCCACTCCACCTAACCTTGCGCTTTCAATCTTTTTCTCGTTTTGTGTTAGATATTATGTATCGAAAGACTTTTTTAAAAAAAAAATTATTTGTGTTACATTCGGTACACAAGTAGAAAAAATATTCCTAAAAATATATGTACATATCCAACACAAAACAAGAAAAATGTAAAAAATAAATAAAAATAAATTAGGAGCAGAGGGTTAAATAGGATGTGGTGGATTTTTTATTTTTTTTTAAAATAAAATAATATCAAATTTTTGGGGGGAATGAGTGGGTGGGTGGTTGTGGGGGGGGGGGGGTGAAGTACGAATTTTTAAAAGAAATTTAAAAAAAATAAAAGGATAGAGGATTGTTGGGTAGGGGGAGGATGTGGTGGAGAGGGTAAGAAAAATAATTTAATTTTTTTTTTTTTTTTAAAATATTAATTTTCGGTATAGTGATACTTAAATCTTTAATTTTTAATAAATATTAATAGTTTATTATTTATTTTTTATCAAGGTGAAATTTAGTTCATGTGAAATATCATGTGTCAATATTTTTTCAAATAAAAGAGAGTGCATTACATACACCGCTGAGGTGTGTTTAGTTTAGGTATGAAACTAAAAAAAAGAATAATTCAGGTGTATTTCTGACACTTATCATATCATATATATATATATATATAAAGGAGAATTCTAGGCCCGTCTACGTGGCGCCACCATAAACCAGGATTCCCTTTTAATTTATTTATTTCCAAAACTAGTCTTTATCTTTCATGAAAAGTTGTGACTTTTATAAACAGTTGTGACTTTATGAAAAATTGTGACTTTTATGAAAAGTTGCAACTTTCATGAAAATCGTGACTTTTATGAAAGGTTGTGACCTTTTCGAAGGGTTGAAAATTTTCAAAATAGTTGTGACCTTTCCGATAAGGCACAATAAACATTTGTTCGCACTACCCTTTGTTGTCTATAAATAGAGGGATTTCTTCTCATTTTAAAACAACGAAAATTATGAACTTCTTCTTCTTCTTCTACACAATTAAATATTCGTGTACTTTGCTCATGTTGAGTGGCTCACTGACACCATTGTTTTGTATCAATACACTGGTGAATATAATCGTTCTATCCTGAGAGAATCTATTCTTTTAAACATCGGGTACTAGAGGGGAATAATTTCCATAAGCGGACATTGTGCATTCAGTGGGGTTGATTTTTCCTTTATGTTTCATTCTATTGTTACAGATCTTGGTATGTTTTTTTACAGTCATTAATTTATGCTTATGTTATTAAGGATAAATGATAAGATGTTATAATTTTCATTTTCCTTTACATTATTAATGTTCGTTACTACGTAATCTTGTATGTAAGTTAATATAGTGTTTTAGTTTTAATGACGGATAGATTTTAAATATTATTTTATAAATTTCGTGATATTACATTCTCGCGCGAGACGCAGGTAATTTTACTAATCTCTAAAATAAACTCAAACTTAAAAAATGGTTAGAAAAAAGTGTACTCTGATTGCTGAGAAGTTTATATGAATAATTTTTTAGAGCTATTTTATGGAGAGAAATATTTTTTATACTTCATATAAATGTAGAACATGCCTACTAAATTACCAAAACTCACGTCTAACTTACAGAAATGATTGCAAATAAAGATAAATAATTCCAGTTAAGCTGTTTAGTGTTTGCCTTGTTACTACGTAGCTCTCTATGGGCCATCCAAGTTTCACATCGTTATTAATTGTCCCACCCCATTCCTTCCTGCTTAAATGGTGTACTGCCATTTATCGAAATTCTGGACTCTGTTAGTATATCTAGAGTTCATGATTCTAAAAGATATTCAATTCTCTGTTTAAGGCTATGTAGTTGATTAGGTTGCAGCCAAAATCATATGCACCAGACAGAGGAAACCAGAACATTAATTACACTAGTAAAACAATCACGCGAGCTCAAACTATCAACAGCCAGCAGCTAATGCAGAATGTCTTGCCTTACAGTCAAACCTAATATTCTCGTAAACTACAAAAACAATTTATAAGATTATGCCTCTAATAATATAATGAAAGAGATAAATGAACATTCTATCAAAGTGTTTTCATCAACGTAGTATATTCCCCTTACAAATCATGCTAGCTAGCCCTACCTCTTCAAACATATGCTGTTCCCCTCCCCGTCCCGTCCCAGCATCTGCTGCCTTCTGACAGACTACGAGTGGAATAATAAAGTGTACAATTAGTAAAATGGGAAGTAGAGACACAATTCTCCACAAGGAAGAAGAAATAAACACCATTGGCATGTCCATCTCCACAAACCAATGCTACGCTCTCCTAGTCCAAGTTGATACCTTGGGGCAACATCGCAGTTGTCTCCAGGATTGTCTCACTATCTTTATCAACTGCGAATTTGTTCCAACCTGGTCCTCGAGCAGATAATATTTTTGCCCGATCAAGGCCACCTCCTCGGAAGCCTGTTATTTTCGATGAAACCATGGGCATCACCAGCACTGATGATGCATGAAGTGAGTCTTCTCCAAAGCCTAGTGATACTGAACATGCAGCCTGTGTGGAAGTATATTCTTTAGATATGTAAGCATGAAATATCCTTCATGGAATAGTAAATACGGACAACCATCAGAACCTTTGCCTTTACAATCATATTAGCAGCTTTCATCAGCATAACTCGTCCAAATGATCTTATATCCTTAATTTGGGAGTCTTCAAATGGCATTAACAGCCTGACATGTGCATAAATACCAATAAAAAGGCAGGAATCAGGGAACAACAGGTCATTCTGCTAAGCAATTTTAACTATGAGGAATTAATGACGAGATAAAAGCAAGAATTTACTACTCAATCTCCAATAATCAATGTCTACATAATAAGAGGTGGAGACCACATACCTCTCCTCATCCTGTGACAAATTTGAAGTTGTTGAAACTAAAGAACCATCCTTCACTTCACCTCCTGCAGATATTACTTTTAAGTCTTTCATGCCCTAGGCACATTTTATTATCAAGAATCTGTGATTTAAAATGATAATACCTTTTGATTCATCTGGGGCAAGCAAAGAAATGCCCACAAATACAGAAATCATTCCAAGAATAAACATTGTCGTTCTTAATGCATCAAAGACCTGTGTAAATTTACAATTTTAGGTTTTTAGTCTGCAAACTCACTTGAAAATCAAAGTTGAAACAATTGTCATCCTAGATACAGCAATCAACTAGACTACCAAAATGGAGACCATAGATCTTTCTCCCAACTTTATTGTTAAGAATAAAGAGATTGTCAATATAGCAAGAGCACGCTCCTTGTAAATATGGTAAGGTTTGGAATCCTAATAGTTCTGTAATTAGAACTAAGTTGTTGTTACAGGAGGAAATCTATTATTTTGAAAAAGCAAAAAGCAAGATGTAGCAACTAGATCAAGAGCCACAGTGGAATATCGAGTAATGGCTTTGGCCACATATAAGCTTATATCCTAAAGAAAGATCTTGAAGAGTTGAGGGGTACAGGAGGTGCACCAATGCAATTGATCTGTGACAATCAAGCTGCAATATACATTGCTTTTAACCCAGTATTTCACGAGAGAACAAAGCATATAGAAGTAAATTGTCATTCATTCAACAAAAAATTGAGTCAAGGTGCATTGCGACAGGTTTTATCAACCCCAGTGATCAGTTAGAAGGCATTCGCGTAAAGTCACTGTAACTCCAGTGTTGAATCTGTATTAGTGGCATGTTGAGAGCAAATAATATGTACATTCCCACTTGAGAAAGGCTGTTAGAACTTGAAAATTACTAGTATGAGAAGTGATTACTCTTTGTAAAAATGGGAAAGGTTTAGAATCCCTATATTTGTGCAACTAAAATTAGGAATTATTTCCCTTTCCTCTTTAGGACTACTTGTAAACGCTATTTTAAACCCAAACATGTTTGAGGAAATAATCAAGCAATTTATGCCCAACACACATTCATTTCTAATTCTTTACATACATTTTAGAAAAGGAAAAGGTGAGGAGAACATGCCCTGCCGTAGACAAGGAGAACGAGCAAACCTGGTATTCCTGAAAGTACACAAATCCTGTACAAATGGAGAAAAACGTCCAAGTGATTTGAAACATAGGAACAATAAGCATTGCATCAAAGAACGAAAGTCCTTCATTTAACCTTGCCATCTGCGAAGATGATAAATTCAAGAACAGAATCAGTTGAATTACACATGTTTCAAGTATTCTATTTTACAACAATTGAATGATAACGCAATGAACGAGTCCATCACTATTACCCAAAATCCAGCTGTACTAAGAAACAGCAGGAGCATGGAATACGTGAACCAGCTGTGCAATGAATAACCACTTGACATGGACAATCTTAACATGTTTGAACTACAAATAGAAGTAATCAGCGTCAAATGTATAAAATTCAGTTCTTCCATAGAAGGCAAAGAACCATATATTCCACTTACAGAGACTTCGCAAACAATACCGAACATGATCCAACAGCACCGGAAACAACTGCATACGAAAATGGAAGCAGCATGTGCCAATATGGCTTACTTTCATTCATAGGGACAGCAAGCATCAGTTCTCCTCTCCTGCATGATTGACATTAGATATGCAAGAACTACCGAGATAAGCATCCTCTTTCTCCAATACAGATCTATAGAAAATATGACAAATTAATGATTTGTTTTTTTCAAACTAAGCATTGTGCTTTCTACTGCTGCAATGTTTAAAAGGATATCCAATTTAAATTTATTTTGAAATAAATTTTACATATTTAGAAACTATATAAAAAGTATTATAGGTCACAATAGTAAACAATTCAAAATATTTTAAAAGAATTTAAAAAAATTATGGTCAAGGAAAGTATCGTTTGACACTTCAATTAGTAACTAGGACACATAAAGTGGAACTGTGGCACAGAGAGCGTAATAAATTCCACCAATGAATGGCAAAACCCACTCATATACAAAAATTATACCAAAAAGCAAAAACCTTACAAAAAGATATAATCCCTACAATGACACCAATCATCTAACATTACCGTTTGGATGTGGAGTGTGGAGGAATACCATCAAGGGTTGGGTAGATTTTTTTTTATGATATATCCTTTAGGATAGGGGATGGGAGTAGAGAGAGCTTTTGGGGTAACATGTGGTGTGGAGATTTGTCCTTAAAAGATGAGTTTCCAAGCATTTACAGGTTACCTTGTCAAAGGGAGGCGGTAATCCAGTAAATTAGGGGGACACAAGGAGAAGATACGTTCTAGGATTTGCGGTTTAGGAGAGATTTCCAGGATTGGGAGGTGAACAAATTTCAAGGATTGTTAGTTTTGCTCCATCAACATTGTGAGCCATTCAAAAGACCTTGTACCGTGAGATGGAAGTTGGGGACAATGGTGTTTTTTTTGTGAAGTCCTTTTATGAGAAGCTTTTGGTAAAGATGAAGGAGGTTTTCGTGCAAAGTAGATTTGGATTCCTAAGGTGCCAAGGAAGGTGTTGTTTCTTCACATGGTTAGCTGCTACAGGGGTGATTTTGATGACAGAAAACCTTTGGAAAAGAAAGGTTGTTTGTATCAGCTGGTGTTACTTATGCAAAGAGGCAAGCGAAGATGTAGTTCATCTTCTACTACACTGCAGCCTGGCTACAACACTCTGGTGGGATATATTCAGTTGGTTTGGTACGTCTTGGTGATGCCAAAGTCTGTGAAGGATCTGGGGTTTTACTAGAAAGCTGAAAGAAGCAACGAGAAGAGCAAAGCATGAAATGGTGTTCCTCTAGCTTTGCTGTAGATCATTTGGAGAGAGAAATAGGAGGGCTTTTAAAGGAGTAGAATTGAGTTTTGGGCAGTTAAGGAGTAGTCTCCAGTCCCTTATTTATTTTTGGTGCACTCATGTAGTTCAGGAATGTTCAGACAATTGGGTGTCTTTTTAAGAGAACCATATATCTTTATAGGTTCTTTACTTTTTGGTATACTTCTTGTTTATGGTCTTTTTTTGGCCTTTGATTTATGAAGTGATATTGTTTACTTGATAAAAATAATGGACACCAATCATCTATAGCAAGCCATATGTGTCACAAGTAGGAACCACGGCTATTTTACTTTTTGGTGGGGTGGAGGGCTTTAGTGCATTATAGCACAGGCGGTGACTATCCTTTTACCTTGATTGATGCTGCATATCACCCGCTTGTTCTGTAGAAAATGAAGTGTCTATCAATTGGTTCCAAGAAAGAGGTCGGGGTCTAACTAGAATTTAATTCCAACCTCAATATTGTTGGAATTGGTCTCGAAGATGCGATTGTCTGTGAAAGCCAAAATCAATGAGTGATAAAATGTTATTACTCAAGTGCACAGCCCTAGAAACTCTGCAACTCCCATTGCCCTAACACCAGAAAGAAATTCGTGTGGTCAAAACAGCCCCCATTTCGGATTGGATTTGTGATTTCCTTCTCATCAAAGCCTAGATACTGGCTAGTTGAAGCTGCATGATCCATGGAATCCATCTTATGATGCCCCCAGGTTGCTGGAATCAAGCGCCCGGACCATGCGCATGCCTCACAACTCAAGGTCGAACCTCGATCAAGGGTTTTCTAGACTTGACAATTGATTTCTGCACCAAAACATTTGGGTTCTGGCTATTCATACAGTTCTGTGAGCCTATCAGCTCAATAGATTTAAGAAGGGGGGTTTTCAAGTGGTTGAACTGGTCCACTCTCTACTTCCACCCCAGTTCACTGACTCATGGGTAAGGAAGCTTTTCCCCTTTTTAGGATTTTGCCTCCCCCCCCCCCCCCCTTTTTTTTGTGACCATGGTGTCCGGACCAGCTTTCGCGAACCTCGACTAATTTCACAGGATACATGTGACCTCTCACCAGCAATAGGAACCAGGTAACTATGCCTACCAAGGTTAGGACAGATGGGAAGAATCGCCTAGTATCTTCGTCTCCGCTGAGTTTGAACCTGAGATCTCATAGCTCTCAACCACTTCACTTACCAATAGGCTACACCCTTGGGTGCATTTTGCCTCCCTCTCATAGTTACCATCGTTTTCCCTCTTCCTCTCCACAACAGTCTGCCGTCCCCTTACTATCGGCAACAAAAACCCTTTTTGCCAGTCACCCCATTCCATCCCCACCAACTAAAGCTTCTCCAATCCTAGCTATTTCCTTATTCTCCTCCACTTCTATCGACAACTTCACAAATCAGAACTCCAATAATAACCAAATTCTATAACCCAAATCACCAACTACCTCTAAGAAAACAAGCACCCTCCCCCCATTTTTCACCATTATTCTCACCCTAGACATGTCGTGCGAGCTATATTTCACATTCACAAAACCCCCCAGAGATCCCAACTTTTCTAAACAGATCAATACGCCATAGATGAACTGGAAGACCCACCATATTGATCATCACCATGTCGTCGGGGAAGTGTGGATCAACACATCCTTCATACTCTGTCCACCTGTCCAAAACAGAAAATTACCACAAAACCATCGTTTTCCTCCATTGAGAATCACCAGCGCTTGCTCCTCATTCACAAAACGAAACAAGAAATGGGTGTCGTTCATTTGCGTAATCTTCAACATAGCCACTACACAGTTTCAAACGACCTTCGGTGAACCTACCCATTTAGAAAAAGCCCAACCAAATAGGATTTCAAAAGTCCTTCTCTTCGAAGTATGTTCTTCCGACAGAGAGAAGATGGGCTCCCTCGATGGCACCTTCCTTTGGCATCTTCCTCCTAAATCCAAAGTTGGTCAAGCTAAAGCTTCCTTGAAAGACATGTTCTCCATCTTCCTAGACTTCCTGTATTTTTACTTTTTTTATTAGGTAAATAATCAATACCCATCTTGTATTTTATGACCTGACCTGACCAGGCCACACCATTTTTTAAAGGAATGGGACTCCATCCAAGTTCACCACCAAACTACTTGTAACACCTTGGAACTTGGAAAAAGGAGAAAATTAAATTTCTGAACTGAAGTCTGGTTTCAGGTCCCATCTACGGACCCTAGAAGCTTCTACGGTCCGTAGATGGCAACGTAGGAAGTGGAAAATAAATTTCAAAAAAAAATCACGTCCTAGTACCCCTTTTTATGGTTCACCAGGACGGTCTATTAACCATTGTACGAGTCGTAGGTAAGTCTCGTAGGTGAGTCCCAAACTTGGTGAAATTTTAAGGGGTAAAGTTGGTTCAGGAGTCCTTGAAAGCCTTGATCTACGGAACTGACATATACTTGTCCCCAATGCATGCATCATCAGAAGTGGCACACAAAATATTCTCATCACTGCGGCCATACAAATTGAACATTCCAGAAGCTTCTAGAGACCGGCGCCTGGGTACGGCAATTGAGGTTGCTCCTGCTATAATTCAAGGCCCATCAGCAGAAATGTCTCGAGGAGTAGTTAAACGGGCAGGAGTTAAGAAGACCTACAAGTCGTACATGGGTTCCGTCCAAAGTTGGTCTAAATAATAGTTTCTAAATAATAGCTTCTGAACTTATCTACGGTTGACCAGTACAGGCCGTAAAAGGACCTAGGGACCGTAGGAGAGGCTCGAAAGTTATTTTGAAAGGCCTTTTGGGTCTTTTTCTAATTGTTTTAACCTAAAACTATGTCGTTTTCCTTCTACCTTAAGCCCTATATAAACGTTTTAAGCCCCCAATTTACCCATTTCAACTCATTCTCCTAAATTCCCTAAACTTGACCAAATTCATACTCCCAATTCTCTCAAGTCTAGGGAAGAAGAAAAGAGCTAGGGTTCCATTCAAGTCTCCCAATTCTCCATTTTTCTTGGGCCTAAAGGATCAAGGTATGTGTGTATTCTCTCATGGAGTCCTTTCCTCCATGGGGTCCCCAAGGATTTCAATTCCCCAATTCAATTTCAATTGATTCAAGTTAGGGTTTCAATTCAATAAATGTGGATTTCATCCAATTATGATTGATTATGATTAATTAAGTCTTCTAATGCATTACTTGATGTTAATCTATGATATTTAGTTGAAATGTCATTTACCCATGCCTAAATTATGTTTTTCAACCATGATCCTATGATGAATCCATGAACTATAAATTATGAATTTATGAAGATATGCATGCTTTCCTGAAGTTATTGTAAATGAATTGATGATGTTTTGAAAGGAAAGTATTGATGCTATTGTGAAAGGATTTCTCTCTTACTATGATGATGATCATGATCGTGAAAGGTATTTCTCACAAATGAATTCACATTGCTGAAAGATTTTCTCATCCATTTGAATTATGTTTAAGGAGTTATTCTATGTTTTGATCTTGAAAGACATGGATTGGTAGTGATCATTGCCTTTCCCTATGTTAAATTGGTATTTTGACTTTTATCTATTCCGTTGGAATTAGACTTAGCACCGAGAGGGCTTCAAGGTGGAGGTTCAAATAGGGTAATCTCTAGTAGCAACCTCTAGTCCCAAACTACGTGCCCCGTAGGATGTCTTAAGTGACCTAGCTAGTGGATCCCCTTTAGCAAATGATGATATGTACGGATTCTACCTTGGCAAATAGTTTCCCCTTCTTTCGGTATGAGGAATATACCAGATTACATGATATAGCTCTCATGGTCTTCTTGTCGGTTAAAACTAATATCCCAAAAAATGACTATGTTTTCTTCAAGCTTTTCTTATGTCCTTTATGTTAATGTATTTGACTATGTTTTATGATCTTCATGTCATTTCTTCTCTATAAGTTTTTAATTGTTTCGTTATGATCATGCCTATTCATTTTTAAGTCATGTATATTATCATGTTCATGTTTATGCATATTGCCTCATACTTGGTACATTCCATGTGCTAATGCATATGTGTGCCTACATTGTTTCACTAATGAAGGATCTGACGCTCCTACCTCTCATACTCGTGGCTAGTTGATCCTTCATAGGCTTCGAAGATTGGTGAGTCCTCCTGTTCCGAGGACTGAGATTCTTTATTGCTTTATGTCATTTTTGTTTTCGACTTTGTATGTGATGTATGGGTTACGTCCCAATCACTTTCCTTGTGATGTATTAGATGGTTTTGAGATTTATGATTAAACTTTCGCTTTTTGTCAAACTCCTTTGATGTATGAAATGCTATCTTTTAGGTCTTTAATTCTATCATCTTGTATAATGTATGTTAAGTGGCTTGTCTAGGGCCTCTCGGGGTTCTATACGCCATGTTACGCCTAGGGTATACTTTAGGTTGTGACACTACCCCATTTTAGCTTATATCGAATCACTCGACCTTACATGTTTCTAGGAAAAGCAATATGATCCCACTCCACTCAAATGAAACAGAGACATTTCTGGGAACAAGTAAAGCTAGAGTTCTCGTCCGGTAGATGTCAACCTTCTCTTCTTTCTACGAACACGACATTTCTTCAACTACTAAACCCTGGAGGCAATCTCCTTTTTTACCTTTGATAAGGCTGGCCAAGTGATATCTCTATAGGCTCTTACTGGTTACAAAATCTGATTCTAGATTGTGAGCAAATCTAGCATTCTCTTATTCATTAAAACAGTCCTATGTTGATTGGAAATTTGGATCAATCCAAAAAAATCAGGAAGTAATTCTGATTGTTGAGAACATTGTACTTCCAAAACCAGGAAGAACCTTAAAAGAAGGGAGAGTAAAACTTCTGACCAAACAGCTCCTTAGCATCCACTTCTAAATTTACCAGTATATAGAGGTGAACCCACGTGGAAAGGTGGAGTGTACGTGCACCTGTTAACTTCGGAAAAGTTATGTATATATTTTTCTTGAGAAATAAAGTTATGTATAAATATGTATATATATACCTTGAGATATGAAAATATATTTTAGTAGGCACCCTAAGACACAGAGAAGAGTTAGGTGCACTGGTTGAAATTGCCGCAAATCCCCTTTTCTCCACCTAAAGGAAGTGGGTTCGAATTTTGTATCCAGCTTTTCCTTGGGTTTTTTCCCTTTTTAGCTACAAGAAGCTTTAAATATGGATAAAACAAGGGCAGGCAAGTTTCAAACACACGACCTCATGGGTGTTAAGTGAAGTTTGCATGTGAGAAATATAGGAGAAGAATACTATTGAATTGTGTATCTACATTGTTACATTGAGACCCTACTTATACACACTATATTAGACTCCTTTTCTAACTAGGATTACTGTTCCTATTCTAAGTAGGATTGTATATACGTATTTCTGTTCTCAAAAAAAAATATTCAGTGAACCTGACTTACAAAAGCAGAACTAGTCCCACTTAAGTTGATATTTGACTATAATCATAGCCATGAAGAATAGGAAGGGACACACAGCAATTCTTAGCATAGTCACTTTAGTTGTGGCATGTATAAGCATGTGTGGAGAACAAAGACAAGTTGAAGTCCATAACTGGAGATGAAGGCAGGAAAGACATCACAAGGAGCAAGCGCCACAGTTTATAGCAAGAGTTTTTATTTTCACCTGGTTATAGCCATCAATAACTCGTTTGGCCAATAAGTAGGTTAAAGATGTTAAATTTTCGAAATTTACTTTGAAGGTATATATCCCAAATTCATTACTTCTAGTAGGCTAAGTTTTTATAAGTCACGGTATTTGACATGTTATTTTTTTTTCTTTTTTTAAAGTATTTGACATGTTATTTATAAAGAATACTATCTATGTTGCTCAGACCCTCCAAAAATGTTGCCGCACCCATGTCATATCATCCAAAAATGCATAGTTTTTGAAGGATCCGACACACACCCAATGGTATTTTTGAAGAACTCGAACAACATAGAATACTATTACTTCACACCAAAAAAAGGTACAGAGATTATTGACTGTGCCATTGTGACTTACTTGTATATTGAATGATGTAAAGCAACAACTAAGACCAAAGTGAGACAGTATAGAAGAAACGTAATGTTGCTGTACTTCTCAGCCAACTGCTCCGGCGTGTAAACTACAAAGAAAGGATGATAATAAAATATAATCTGTAGGAAGCAAGTAACAATCTTTTCTTCTTTTCTACTTTATTTGGTTCGATAAGGTAAACATGAAAGCATATACAATCATACATTACTATAAAGCAGAGCATATGATTGTCTAAATGCATAGTTAGTATGTACCAAAAAGAATGACACATTTCTCTTTGTTGGAAAATATATAATCTTAGTATCCCCATTTTTAAGTGAGGAATTGGCTCTCTGAATGGTTTGAACAATTTGCCTCATGCTCTAAGAGTAATACCCGAAATTCCAATTTCTTAGCAAGAAAAAAAAAAGGAAATAAAGAACAATAGAATTATGGGGTAATAAGGATTGTTACTGAGGTCACATGAAATGTGGGTAAATTTTCAACTTAAGCTGGAGCATGCATAAGGACTCAAGTAACCAGAACTGATTCAAGTATGAAGATCACTGAGCAAGGAAAAGACACATCAGGGTACAACACAATCAGAAAAAGATCAAATTCTCAAGCAATGTCTAGTAGCATGCAACCTTATTGGCGCCTTATTTTTTTTGATAAGGTAAATAGTTTAACCTTATGGCAACTTATAAACATAATATGCAGCCTACATCTGCTGAGTATCTACAATCCTTTTCCTGCAACTTTCATAGGCCTTTTTCCCCTTCTCAATTCAGCCACTTTAGGTCTTACAGGTCATTGATAAGACAACTACCCAGTGTAATCCTACAAGTGGGATCTAGGGAGTGTGGGGTGTATGCAAACCTTACCCCTACCTTTGTGGTGCAGAAAGGGGTGTTTCCGATAGACCCTCGGCTCAATAAAAATGTTGTTCAAAACAGGCTTCAAAATACAAGAGTAACAAAGCTGTTTTATCATAAATCAACAACCTTTATAAGGTCCACCATCATCCAGCATAAATTTCACTTGAGTGTATATGCTAAAATGGTCTGAACAGTCTCATAAGCAAATAACATGGGTTCCTGGTTATTTTACAAAAAATAAGATCGAAAGTGCTGGTAGCAAGATATATGCAGGGCACTGTCATAGTACGGGATCACCTTAGAAGTATCAAGTAGGGAGTCGACTATATGTCAGTCCTATAACAGATTTTCATGGTATGAAAAATTCTTTTGTAAGGTAAATAATTTTATTTATATTGGAACAACTCCTGTATACAAGTAGTATCCAAAAATTGATTGAATGTACAAAATATGGTACTCTTTTTTTTAGGTATACAAAATATGATACTCTATGGAAGACACCCAATATTCTGTACAAATATAAGCAACTAAACCAACAAGCTTTTCACATACCAGGTGACTGGTGGTTGCCAAAGGCTACAAGGAAGATGTTTCCAAGAACAATAAAGGCAGTGGCTACCAGTACACTGCAATACGAAAGATATTTATCAGACTGTAACTTGTATGATGAGGATAATAAGTATCATACATCAGCAATCAATTCTATGAATTCAATCTCAAAAAAAAAAAAAAAAACAAATCTATGAATTGCTGGTAGTCTATACTCAGGTCCTTATTGATTTTAATAGAAGAAATTTAAATGTTATCTTACTTGATTGTCACTGTTTTGTTCAAAACAAAGTAGGCAAAAGCTATGTTCGAGACAAATTGTATAGATCCCAAAGCTGCTAGAAGTGACTGCCAAAGAGGAAACACCAAGATGATAAAGGAAAAAACAAAATACACATCATCAAGAAAGGTAAATTTTGCTGCTAATGCACTGAAACTGATACTGTGTAAAAAACAACAGATAATGCATCATTTAAGGAGATGCACAGGAAGAATAACTGTATCAGTTTTGACCCTTTTATTCTAATGAACCAAAGCAACACCATGCGTGATGTGTTGAAAGAGTGAGAAAATCAGAGATGAGAGCGGAAAACTAGTCTTGATAGTTTGTACACCCAATCTCGTAGTCAGTCGTACACCCAACAGGTTACGTTCCTTGTAATCCATCTGACTACATGCTTGTGCCCAACCATTAGACTTCTCATAAGCATGTTCCTTAAATGAAAACTGAAGCCTTTTTCCTTTTTAGACCAATCTCTTTCTATTCTTTTCTTTATCTAAAAGTAGCAACATCACTACAAAGTTCACTTACTTATGTTGAAAAACAAGCTTAGAAGCTATATGTATTATGATTTTACCATTACGATTTATGCTACAAAATGGAAACGAAACCCTTTTGGCTGGTGATATCTTTTATATGCAAGTAGATTTATATTTTAAAAATACAAATTAAGTCATGCATGATTTACTTCATAAATTAGTCAAAATAGCAAACAAATAGTGTTGAACTGCATGAACCACCGGATAAATGTGATATTTTGCATAATGTCTGGCAATTCCCCTATCAAGGAACAATTTTGTGCTTATTGTTTAGTGATTTTTAATCAATTTGAGGATGAATCTCATGGTTGTGTTTTTTATGCATGGGAGGAAGGATAGATGAAAAGTGGTAATGAGAAAGCAAGAAGGAAACATTAGACAATGAGAACAGAGTGAGAAAAAGGGATGTCCCACTGAGCCTGCAACTGCAGACAAGAGTTCCAAGTAGTGCATCGACTGCAGCACCTTAATTACCGACTGCGGACTGCCAAATTGAAGTGCTGAAATTGATTCGAGCTAGCATTCAAACTGAGATGGAAATTGTGACTGCAGCTCTCGTTTCCTTTTTTTTCTTTTTTATCAGGGCCATTGTGACCTCAACTCTCTAACAGCAAGCCTTAAATAGTCATCTTTTGATTTTTAAGATCTAAGCATTTTTATGGGGAATAACTCTTGGGCTTTTCTTCGATACGAAGAATATTTTGATGGATAGTTTTCATCTACATATGTTTTGCGTTGTTCTTGGATATGATTTGTAACTAAACGTTCTAGCTAGGATTGTGATGAACCATAATGCTTTCGTTAAAGTGATTTGATTCTTTCAATCTTGTTGTACTTGAATGAAGGTCCATTTATTCAATCTTGCTTTGTATTGTTTCTTTTGATGACACTTGCTTTGTATCATTTCTACTTGTCTGATCAACAAGTAAGGTGCTCAATATTAGGTTAAATAGGGTGCTCAATATATCTTTGAAAAAGGTATAACTTTTTGAAAATCTTAAGTTTTTAATTCATCCACTTCATAATTAATAGTAAATAATATGTGTGTTAATTCAAAAGTGGACAAGTAATTAGGGACAGAGAGAGTACCATTTCATGGGGAAACAGTTAGTTGGTACTCTGAAGCAAAAAATGAAAACCAAAAAAGGAGGTTAAATTAAATCAAAAAACCTTATTTTATACGGAAAAGAGTCAAAAATACCAAACTATGTGAAATTGAACAAAAAATGACCTGTTAAAAGTTTGGCCAAAAATGCCCTTATTGTTAATTAATTGAGTCAAAAAAGTCATCTTCGTGATAAACAAATTGTATCTTATCATTTTAAACACATTTTTTCCAAATAAAAATAATGTTTTTGAAGAACCCATTTCTTGTTTCTTTCTTTTAAAATCCCTTTACTAATAAAAAGCGGCAAGCAACTACTTTTCATTTCAATCTCGTTTTATCAATTAAAATCAAATAATGTCATTTATTTTTTAACCTGTAATATAGGTCGTATATATAAGATCATAATAACCCATCATTAGTTTCGTTTATATAATGATAACAAAAAATAAAACAATGAAAATTATTACATTGTTTCAAATCACAAAATATCTTTAAAATATCAATGATGGGGTTATTATTGTTGACCTTTTTTTCATTTTGAGTTGAAAATCAAGAAATATATTAGCTAATGCTTATCTTACTTCAAATCGAAAAAGATAAAGAAATAAAAACATTTCATATTTTATCAAGAAAAAAAATTATCATTATCTATATGAAAATTAATGGTGGGGTTACTTGATCGTATATATATATATATATATATATATATTATCAGTTTAAAAAGGATATGAGGTTATTTTGTTGTAATTGATAATACGAGATTAAGAAGAAGAAAAGATCTATTCTATTTTTCTTATTAGTTAAAGGGATTTTTTTTTTAAAAAAAAATTATCATTAAAAAAGGGAATTTTCAAAGAAAAGAAACAAGAAAAAGGTTCTTTAAAAACATCATTTTTATTAGGAAAAAGATTGTGCTAAAAAGAAAAGAAACAATATCTTAATTGGGAAAAGAGCATTTTTGGCCCAATTAAGTAACAATAGGGGCATTTTTGGGGTCAAACTATTAACAACGTGGGCATTTTTGGACCAAACTATTAGCAGAGAGCATTTTTGTTCATTTCACTTTGTTTAAGGTAGGGGTAAGGTTGAGTACATACCACCCTTACCAGACCCCTGGGATTACACTGGTATGTGTTAGTTGTCGTAACATAGTTTAAGGGCATTTTTTACCCTTTTCCAGTTTTTATAAATAAATCAAAAAACATTTTTACTCAACACAGAATCATTTTCCACAGATATTACCTACGAGGCTTCTTCCTCAAATAGATTATCAATCACACCATCTCACAAGCTTGTCTACAGTAAAAATAAAAGGAAAATGCAAAGAATTGCAGCAAGAACACTCAATTTGATTTGCCTCTTATTCTATGGATGTTGGACCTTTTCTGAAAGAGATTCAGTGAAAGGAAAAGAATTAGGAATAAGTTGCGTCGGTTGGATTATACCCTAAACCTTACGCAGCAGTAACGCAATTGTTTTACACCTCAACATAACATTAGGCAAGTTGGTTGTAACCTCCCACTCTCCCTCTCCCCTGATCAATGTTGTCAAAAATGTGTTTAAGCCCTAAAGTGATGCACAAAACATGGTGAGTGCTACACGCCAGTGTCATTATTAAGGCTCTAAAACATATATTTCCTAGCCTCTCCGAAAGAGGCGGGCACTAAACAATTGATATCTCACTTATCATAATATTTTTTAAAAAAATTATCCATATATTTGTAACTATAATATGACGGAATTTATAAAATAATACTTAAAACCTATCCGTCATTAAAATTAAAACACTATATTATCTTACATACAAATTACGTAGTAACGAACATTAATAATGTAAAGGAAAATAATAATTATAACATCTTATCATTTATACTTCAATCAATCATCTTTAATTTGATTTTATAATTTATCCTTTTGCTTCTAGTAAGTGGTACTATTTGATATTTTGGGGAATCAAATGAACATCAACCTGAGATATTAAATTTTCTAATAAACAAATAATCGTTGGTGAAAGGATAAATAAATTTTTAAAGGCTGAAAAAAGTGAAAAAATATTTGAATTCTATCGTGTAGAAAGTTCAGCCCTACTTCTTGCTTTACATATATCATTTTAAAATTCCTCATTCAAATGTATCATAAGTAATTATTAGAATGGAAAATTAAAGGGAGAATGTATCAAATTGGACAACAATTCAACTTATTATATATACTTGAAAGGAAAATTATTACACAAAACTATTCAGTTTGTTTGGGTGTTTTTTAAAAATCAACATACCGCAGTGATGAAGTTCAATTTGATACACCTCTATTCCAATCGCAGTGTCGAGAAATCCTTTTATTACTACAAGAAAAGTATTTACAACTTGCAGTAAACTTGAGAATTTGTCCATACTTCATATTGAATATTGGCAATTAATTTATTGTGTAGTTATCTATATATTTGGGATTAAAAGAGGCTCCGGTTTAGTCAAATTCCTCTATAGGTCATCCGTATATCATTGAACCCATGTCAAAAGTTTATTAATTATTATCTTCTTTTCCTAGTTCACTTCGCACATCAAGGTGCGATAAAGTTTTTAAGGTCTTTATGTCCTTACAATGGCATACCAAATTTGAATTTTGTCTTCTAGAGATGGTAGTGTAGATCTTTAAGGAAATTTTTTTATTGTACCTTCAACAATTTTAGTAGAGAAAACTTGTGTAAATACTCAATTAACGTATGTTATTTAATCTGTACTAACAAATACTTATAACAATAACTTTGTAGAAACATAAACAACAAAGTTTAAAACATGTACTCAAAAACGGCAATTAATAACGCATAAATTAATGACTGTAAAAAAACATACAAGGATCTGTAACAATAGAATGAAACAGAAAGGAAAAACCAGTGTCCCCTCAAGGAAATTATTCCCCTCTAGTACCCGAGGTTTAAAGGAATAGATCATCTCAGGATAAAACGATTTTATTCATTAGTGTATTGATACAAAAACAATGGTGTGAGTTAACCACTCAACAGGAGTAAAGTACACAGAATATTTCATTGTGCAGAAGAAGAAAAAGTAGTTCAGAATTTTCGTTGTTTTAAAATGAGAGGAAATCCCTTTATTTATAGACAACAAAGGGTAGTGTGAACAAATGTTTATTGTGCCATATCAGAAAGGTCACAACTCTTTGGAAAAGTTGCAACCCTTCGAAAAGGTGACAACCTTTCATAAAAGTCATGATTTTTCATAAAAGTCATGATTTTTCATAAAAGTCGCAACTCTTCATAAAAATCACAATTTTTCATGAAAGGGGAAAGCTAGTTTTGGAAATAAATAAATTTAAAAGGAAACCCTGGCTTGTGGTGGCGCCACGTAGGCGGGCCTAGGGTTCTCTTTTATATAAATATATGATGATTCATGCTTATTAGTATTAGTCCTGGACGTCTTCTCAAAAAACATTATTAGTCTTGGACTAAACATATATATTAGTATTTTTTTTTCTCAATTTACGCCTTTTTTCTTTAAAGCCCTTTATTAGCGTTTGGTGCTTAAAGTCCCAATAGACCTTAAAGCTTTTTTGTGATTTTCGCTTTTGATAACACTACCCCTAGTTTACCTACTTTCCGTGCCCAAAGTCAATACATCCCACTAAATTTGAAGACAAACTAGACAAGAACCGATAAGTACGGACCTGAGCAGCATATCCAAATGAAACGAAATTGAGACAATTTCCTATAGCAAAGAATAGAATACCTGTGTAAAAGATCACACCATCAATACACTAAAAAGGGATCAGTACTTGTAAAGAGACAAACTCAAAAGCAATGCTTACCAACTCTCCATGTTTGGAAGTATATAATTGGCGTCATTGTAGACTTAACATTTGTTACCTCATTACCCAGCACAGAGTGCTTCTCCCTCTGAAATATTTATGATTCATTAGAGCTACTAAAGAAAATACAAGTTGAGCCTTTGGTGACAGAGGATAACAAGAAAAGAAAGAAAAGAACAAAAGAATATCAAAATACAGCCATACCAATAAATCATTACGCAAACCACTCATAACATGCGACAAAGAAGAACTCAAAAACAAAATGCAGATGCTTTTACAAGATTATACTAATTCCAACAACTGAACAAATGGAAGTGAACACTTCTACACCAACCTATGACTCCTTGTTAGATAACAAGCATGTCTCTGTTATATTGATGTCAAGCATATTATTCGTTGAAGAGTTTCTTAAATAATTCATCAGCGGGAGATTTTCCGTGGATAATGACTCACTTTTTTCCAATTTATTTGGCACACTTTTCATTTGAGACGGTACAACATGGTTGACAATTGGCATCATTCTATTTCTATGTAAGTTTCAAGATTTAAATACAGTAAACTATTGGCTAGGTGATACTTCTTCTTGTCTTCTTTTCCCTGTCGGAAGAAGTTCCTTCTCAGTGCATCTATTCTTTTACTTACACTAGCAAGTATTGGAAAGATAGACATCAAATAAGAAAGTAAAGTGTCCGGTTCACTATTAATTAGTGTCAATCTACCACCCCTAGATAGGTATTGGCTCTTCAAATTTGTTAATATCCTTGTGCATTTCTCCACATTCCAAATCCCTATTGATTTACTTTTAGTTCCCAAAGGCATTCCAAGGTAAGTTGTTGGCATCTCTCCCACCTTACCCCCAAGTCTGCTTGCAAGGTTCTCTATCTCATCTACTGTGTTGATGGGGTATATGAAACTATTTACCCAGTTTATGTGCAACCCAGAGACTGTTTCAAAAATAATAAAGATAACCCTCAAAATTAGGACTTATTCCTCTACTGCCTCACATAATATCAAGGTGTCATTTGTATACTGAAGGTGCATTACCTCCAAACTATTTTTCACTCCCATTTGGAAACCTTTGAACCATCCTTTCCTCTTCGCCTTATTCAATAGGTTGTTCATTCCTTCCATAGCTAATATGAAAAGAAAAGGAGGCAAGGGATCACCTTGTCTCAGACCTCTCTAAGATGGGAAAAACCCATTTGGTTCCCTATTGATTAATATTGAGAATCTGACTGTGTATACATTGTGATATCCATTTGATCCACCTAGGACCAAACCCCATTTTCTCCGGTAGTTGTAATAAGAACTTCCAATTCAGATGGTCATAAAAGCCTTCTGAATGTCCAACTTGCAAACAATTCCTGGCTTCTTACTACCTTGTCTAGAGTTCACATATTCATTTGTAACTAACACTACATTCATTATTTGTTTACCTTTGATGAAAGGTCATTTGTTGTCTATCAACCAAACCATGAATTACCTTCTTTGGCCTTTCTGTCAGAAGCTTGGCTATGATCTTGTACACTCTCCCAATTAAGCTTATGGGTTTGTGGTCATTTAGCCCTTTTGCCCCTGCTTCCTTTGGAATCAATGTTACAAAGGTAGATTTCATACTTCTCTTTTTTTGATGATCGTGGTTCCAGGCCAGCGTTCGCGCACCTCGACTAATTTCACATGAAACCTGCCACCTCCCACCTGTTGCTACCAAGCAAGGACAGATGGAAAGAATCACCTAGTGTTTTTTATCTCCACTGAGTTTTGAACCTAAGACATCAAGGTTCTCAACCAATTCATTGACAATTAGGCCACCCTTAGGTGCATTTCCATACTTCTTTTTACGAAATCCTTCTCATGAAAATTTTGAATTGTTGCTACAAGCTCCATTCAGATAATTTCTCAACACTACTTAAAGAACTCCATAGAGTATCCATTAGGTAAGGTTCCTTGTCCCCTGCACAAGCTTTAATGATTTCCAAAATCTCCTAGAATTCAAAAGGTGCCATCAATAACAAGTTCTTCTTATCACTAATTTTGGGACAGTTTTCCATTTGTAGATATGGTCTTCATTCTTCTGTTTCTACGTATAGTCAAAGGATGAGACTATCTCTGTCTTCACCTCTTTTGGATCCTCCACCATTACCCTACCCACCTTCAACTTGTCAGTGGTATTGAATTTTCTAAGGACATTCTCAATTTTGTGGAAAAAGCTTGTCTTCTTATACCCGTATTTTAGCTATGTTGCTCTGGATCTTTGTCTCCAAACAATCGCCTCCTTCCTTGCTATGTCTTAAAATTCCATTATGAGAGATAATATGGAGGCAATATTCTCCTACTGTAAAGCTCTGCTCTCATGTATCTACTCTTTTGCATCTAGTTGAGCCAAGACATTTTGTTTTTGAGTCCCTAAGTTCCCCTATATTGTCTTACTCCATTCCTTTAGTTTAATTTTTAGAGCTCTCAGTTTTGCCACTAGAATAAAGACAGGATTGCCCTCATAATTGAATAAGTCCCACCAATCCTTTACCCTCTCATTGAAGCCTTTTGGCTGCAGCCATCACTAGTTCTCAAACTTGAAGTAAGATTTTAATTTTTCCGTTCTCCACACTATAGCATAATGGGAGCATGATCTAAAACTATTCTTTGTATTATAGATTGAATGATGTGTCCGAAGATGTCATCTATTTCATAAGAGATGAGAATTCTATCCAATCTTGTTGCACCTACATGTCTATCACCCCTCTTCCATGAATACTTTCCCCCTTCCATATCAAGTCTACTAATTTCATGTCCTCAATGAACTCTGAAAGTTTGTCATAACTTCATTGGTTCTCTTGTTCCCCTCTTCTTACTTCATGTTCCCCTCTAATATTGGACGCACCTATCACCCCTAAATAATCTTGCTTCATATATGTGTAATATGACTTACGGAAAACATTGATCAACTTCAACATGTCCTCCATCCAACCATATTGTTATCTCGTAAAATCAAAAGTGTTTGAGTCACTTGTTATGCAGCCATGTTATCAACCCGCATAACCAAAGTGTATCACAATTCCATTATTAGTCCAACAGTATTGAGTCACTATTATTTGCTTTAATACTTGCATTTAAAATTGTTGGATAGATTTAGTAAGCCAAAAAGAACATGTGTTGTCCATCTCTCTCATCAAAGTTTGTACAGAAATGAAACCTAATGCCTAAGTAGATAATATCACATTAAATTCAACACTGATGCATCATGAATACTTCTTACTGCATCCAATCAATGTTTGCGACAAAAAGAGAAACCCATAAATAGACAGGTGTAATGGGAATGGAAGTGTACAAACAAACAAGTTATTTGTATAAAGTCATCCGTCAACTCAAAGGTACCATTTGGAATCCTACTTCCTTTCATTAAAAAAAAAAAAAAAGGTAAGAAAAAAAAATAGAGAGAGAAGAAACAATAGTAAAAGTGAACCATGCTATATTAAATGAGAGTATATCCCCTTTGTAGCACCACGTCTTGCGTTCCATATTTGAGCATGAATTGCGAGACTTTTTTGTTCCTTCTTAACAAAAAAAAGGGTCAATTGTTGCATTGCATGCTCAAATATGGAGGCCCCAATTATTTTAATTCGGCATGGACATGGACACTATACTTCACCAGAATTAGACCTTGACCTAATCAATTTCCTCTTTTCTAAGTTAAGCAATTATTCATTTGCCTACACTTTAAGACAACCAATGTGAGCACAAACTAATGGAAGAGATCAGGAACATCAAAGAACAGGGCAGATATTTCTGTAATGTGGAACATCAAAATAAAGGTTAGAAAGTACCTCATCATGACCTAACTTAAGGAGGTTGGTTCCAAAGTTAATGGCAATGCTTCCAAACAAGTTGATAACGGCTCCAATTACCCACTCGCCCATGGATGGAAGAGATCAGGAAGAGCCTCAAGATTGTTCAGAGTGAAGTGAGTAGTGTTTTTGCAACTTTGGTCGACTTTCGAGGAGCAGGAGCATCACCGCCGAAGATAATCAGATCCGTGAGGCTAGGAACTGTAAATAGGCAGACACGGTATCCGAAAGCGGAAAGGTGATTATATAGAAAAAGAGATGGGCTGAAGATCATAATGTAAAAATAATTTTCTGATCGATAATGAAATTGAGGAGGAGCTGAGAAAGTTCACCTGGAAAGGGGGACCGGCAGGTTAAAAGCGGCTATGTATTGCGTGAAATTTGAAGGAAAGCGGATCAAACAATGAACTTCATTCTTCCTTCTTGTAATAATGAGATATCAAATTTATCTTTGGATTTATATCCAACCCTAAAAATGATATTTGAAGCTTTAACATACAGAGGGAGTTGACAAATTTGTTCAAAGATGATGGCGATGAGGCTTGCGTTCCTGGCAAAGTATTGTTTTCTGAAGGAAAAAAAAATACCCCTACGGCCATATGCCATTTCTCAATTAAAAAACAGGCTGTGGTTGAGGGGTCCATTTTTCACTTATCAACCCTTCAGGAGTTGCCCCTGCCCTGCCTGTTAAATGATTGTCGGTCGGTAAAGACTCTTCATTTGGTACTCAACAAAAAATGATAACTCCAACTACAGTTTTCAAATTGAAAATACGGAATTGGGCTCATAAATATCGCTAATCTACGGAAAAAAGGCTTATAAAAAATCCTCTTTTCAATTTTGGATTTAAAAATACCATTACACTTTATTTGGATGGTTGTTATATATTGTTTCATAATATATCGTAATGATAGATAGTATTATTTTCTGTTATTATATAATGTCACACATTTATAATTTAAATGATAAAATAGAGTTATTAAATAATAAGTAAAGACAAATAGAGAAGAAAATACTATGGTAACGATGTGATCACACAAAATGGTTATTTTCATCGTTACCTAACAATGAATTTAAACGATACAATAGAATTTAAGTAACAATCAAAACAACCGTTGTATTTAATTTAAACTAAAAATACAATGCAATGGGTAACAACCATCTAAACAAGGTGTTTAAAGTTTATTTTTGGGTTCAAACATACCCCTCAAACTAACAAATAACTCTTTAAAAAATCATGTGGCACTCTCTAATTAGTCCCACATTTTAATTCAAAATAATTAAAATCCAGCCAAGTTTTAAAATTGAAACCCTTGGATCTCAATGATCCGTTTTCAACCTCAAAAATTAAAGGCTACATTCTTTTTCTTCCTCAAAAATCATCGATCTACGTTCTTTACCTCGTGTGAATCAATCTTCTACTTTCAAAGTAACTTCCTTCTTCCTTTTCACTTTCTTGCTTTCGTTTCTCAACACATTATTCAACCTCGACACTTAATCTTCTACCAATGATTCAAACTAAGTTTATGGATTGAATGTTGTTTTGAGAAACGAAAGCAAGGAAATGAGGAGGAAAACATAAGGATGAGTCACATGAAGTGGATCTAGAGATCGATGATTTGGGAGGGAAAAAATGTATTGCGAGGGTTGAAAACTGATCTGTATGGGTTCAGGTTTTAAAATTTGGATGAGTTTTTATTATTTTGAATTAAAATGTAAGACTAATTAGAAGGTGGCATCTCGCTTTTTTTTATCAGATGTCCGGGCATGTCCCCGAAGGGACAAGTGTCATCTCGCTTTTAAAAAGACTTGAATCTGACCTCAATATATCAGTTAGTTCGAGAGGTATGTTTGAATCCAAAACAAACCTTAAGGTATTTTTAGATTCAAAGGTGGAAGGAGGATATTTACGAGTCTTTTTCCATAGGGTAGAAATAGTTTTGACCCTTTTCCATTGAAAATATTAGTCTCTGTTTAACTTTTCTCGGGAAAAATTACTTTATTTTAAATTAATGTTTTACCATCAAAAATTCAAATACAATGTCACATTGTATTTGAAATTTGAAAAACAACTCAAACTTAGGGTGTGTTTGGTATGAAGGAAAATGTTTTCACATTTTTGACAATTATTTATTTTCAAATTTGCCCCATTTATTTGGTTTTTATAAAAACAACTTCATATATTTTTTGTTTAGCTAGAATTCAAACTGTTAATCAGTCAAAATAAATTATCTTTCAATTTCTACATATTATTTCTCTTTACAAACTAAAAATAAGATTTCTACAATTTTACACTTGTTTTCTATTTATTATTATTGTATTTATCATCCCTAAATTTCATATATATATATATATATATATATATACATATATATTTACGGTAACTAAGTGAGTTTATTAATTTTTAATTTGACTTATTCTCGATCTTGTTGTATCATTCGTAGCAAAAGTTGATGAAATATTTATTTATGTTGATAGGATTATGTTTGTACAATTAATGCATGGGACATACGTGCAACGGAGATTTATAAAGTGTAATAACATGTAGTTGCTTATATATCTATGACATTATGTCACTATCTATTGTGAAATATTATTTTAAAAAGTTAGTTAAATTATCTTTTATCTTTCAAGTCAGATTTTTAAGACATGAAATCTGGCTTATTGAATATCTCTTTTTCAAATTTAATTGTATGTTTCAAGTCAAGTTGGATGATTTGCTGGTTTTAGAAATTTGAGGTATAAACCATATTTTTTTTTAAAAGAATACATTCAAATTCTGAATTTTTTGTAATAGTACGACCAAACACAACTCAAACTACAACTTCAAATATTTCAAATTAAATGAACAATATTTGATTTTTACAGTCAAATGCCTACTTAATCTTTTTACCCTTAAACGATACAATTAAATCCATGCATGTAATTTAATGTAACATCTCACAATTTGAAATAACTAGGAAGAAGTTTATAATTGGAAATAGTCATTTTTGAAAGAATTAAAATCTCGAAAAAAATTGTTTAAGTTAAGAAAGTGAGTTTTGGTCAACTTCAAACAACCATAACTCTTAGCTCAGGATGAGTTAGGGGTAGTTCTTGATATGGTTGGAAAGCCCTTGGGAAGAACTTTCCAACGCCGCCAAGTTTGCGCGATTTTAATATCGTATGAGTGAGTTATGCCTTTCGGAAGTTGGGTTGTTCGAATAAGGAAAGTCTAAAACCGAATTTTTGAAGGGTAATCTAGTCTTTTCCTTACCTTATTATTCTGATTCGTTTTTAAGAGTTAATTGGGGTAAAATTCAGATTTTAGTCAGTTTAGAAAAAAGTTGAGTTCACGCTAGGGCTTGGAGAAAAGAGAAAAGAGGAGAAAAGAGAAGGAAGTTCAAGATTCGTCAAGAACGTTCAAGAATTGCTTGTGGATTTCGTCGGGGGTGATCTCTACAAGGTATGTGAGATCACATAGTGTTGGGTTAGTTCACCCACACGCCAATCTTGTTTCAATTCAGCGAATTTAGATTATTTGAATGCAAAGAAAGTGAGTTCTTGAAGAACATTGTTGAAAATTCGTTGAGTTCTTGATGGTTGTGTTGCTGAAGTCTCTTGTTGATTTTGATTCGTGTTTCCTGGTGAATTTTCGAGTTAAATCTGTTGTATGTTGAGGGTACTATGATCCTAAGTGTTTGGGGAAAGAACCATTGAAGTTTAGAGGGTTTAGAGTTGAAAAATGGAGAAGAAAAATCGTCAAAAATCTGGGGAAGGAGTTGGGGCGTCGCGCCAACCAGCGCGCCCCAAAAGGGGCTCTGAAGTTCACCCCTTGGGGCGACGCGCCAGCCAGCGCGCCCCAGCAAGTCCTCTGAAGTTTGAGGGCTGGTGCCCCGCGCCTCTCAGAGCGCCAGGGACGCCAGTTCTCCCCATTCGTTCCCCACTTCTTCGTACTTGTTCCTTAGCAATGTACCTATGTTTCTAAGTTGATTCCAACACTCTAAGGTACATCTAAATATCATGAAATCATCCATAAACATGAGATCATGAACCTTGAATCCATAATTCAATTCAAGGAAAGTTAGGATCAAGGTCAAAGAAGTTAAGAGTCAAGTTTAGAAGTTAAGGTGTAAGTCAAAGCAAAGTTTCTTAAAGTTTTCAAGAGTCTTTAACAATGTTTTAAATTCATTTTAAGACTCAAGTTTTCAAGTTAAGCAAAGAGTAAAGAGTTGAGTTCATTTCTCAAAAGATATTAGGGAACTAAGTATTCCCAAAGAAGTTTTAAAATGTTTTTCACATTTAAATAAGAAAGAAAACCTCGATTTTCAAAGAGCCTTCGGGCTAGTTTTCATAAAAGAGTAAATGGTTTCATAATTAAGTAAGAGGGGAAACTTTGATTTCCAATATAGCCTACGAGCTAAGTTTTTGAGCACTAATCTCAAATCACAGAAGAAGTATGTTTTTAAACATAAAGAACTAAGTATATTTTTGGGAGTAGTATTGAGCACCGATATGGGGATGCGAGTTCGTATTAACTTAAGTCTCCATAAACCATGTAGTCATCATGGGTAGAAAAGGGTCATACTTTTTAGATGAATCATTTTCGCATAGACTAGTGGATCCACTTAGTGAAGTTAGCTTCTTATATCACGGCAAGGTATAGGATGGGCCTCGGCAGCGTGAGGTAAAGCGTTGTATCATCACTATAGTTCTTAAGTGATGGTTGTCGATTAGAGAAACTCCTACATCAGTAGTAGCATGGTTCCTCAAGAGGTTCTGCTTAGTGTGAATGGGGGTATGAGACTTCATTCATGCATTGTACCAGTAGACTTTGAGAGGGAGCATGGTTTGTCTTTTTATGATATTATGATTATGAATTGACAACATGTTTTAAACATTTTTCTTTTTCTTTATATTGCACTTGTTTTAAATTGCTTTATAATGAAATGAGTCCAGTTAAGTATTCATGAGTTGAGAAGAGCCAAGGTAAGTGTTTCTTTCAGAATCCTTTCAGGCCTATATTTGTTTTAGCATTTCAACTCGCATACTCATACATTCAATGTACTGATGCCAGTTGGCCTGCATCGTATTATGATGCAGACGTAGGTAACCAGGATCGGCATCTGGCGCATTCGTTGATCCAGTGAGCAATTCAGAGTCTGTTGGTGAGCCTCTTTGCATTCCAGAGGGCTCCTTTACATTGCTTTCAGTTTTAGTATTAGTTCATTAGGATGTCGTGGGACTGTCCCGACATCCATCTCAGTTTTAGAGGCTTCATAGATAGTCAGTCAGATGTTAGTTCATTTGTCATCATTTTGTTATTGATTTATGTTCAGATTTGAGTTGTCATTTTGGCTAAGTTAAATGTTTATTTTTAAAATATTTTAATTTCAGTTCCAGATAGTTGAGTCAGTTAGCATTTCAATCCTTGTATTAATGTTTTAAGTCTTCCGCTGAGTTAAGTAAGTCAGGCCAAGGGTTCGCTTGGGGCCAACAATGGTCTTCGAGTGCCAGTCCCTCCCAGGGTGTAGGTTCGGGGCGTGACATTTAAGGACACGTCAATTAAATTGTTTAAATAATGAAATTATAACAAATTAACTAGCCAAGAATAAACGGTAAACAAATCATTGACAAATAAAGATATTAGCAATATGATACAGGGTAGTAGACAAGACAAGAGCAAGACTATTATAAAGATATGGTTCTTTTTTATAGTCACATCTAAAGTCCTATTGTTCACGAATTCAATCGTCCATTAGAGTATTCCTCTAAGTCTAGATACTTCTTTCGATTAAATCTAAACTTTATAAAATAAACTAATCATAGGCAGCGAACATAATATGCAAAAACATGGTTAGCGTTTAGTCTCATGAACGTCTTCCAAATATTTTTCTTATTGGTTCAATCAATAATTTCAACAACCTCTTTCGAGTACTTAAAACAAATCGAGATTTAAACCAAACAAGCTAATGAAATTTTTTTCGCTAATTATTTTTATCTTTCAATTAAAGAAATGGTGAATAGATTCTCAATATAATTAGAACTTCATAAATGAATTCAAACGTGAAAACAAAAAATTAAATCCAAAGTTAATCATCCATATACCGTGTGTCAAGATTCTATAAGAAAATCACTTCATATAATAGAATTCAAGAACATCAAAGATTATAATAAAAAAATATTATTTATAACGATTGATTCAAACTTACGTATTGAATTAAATCTGAAAGAAAACAAGGAATCTTGTATTCTGACTTTTCTCTACCCCTAAAGCTCATAAAGCCCAAAAGTCTTGCATTTAGAATTTATTTATAACATGTCCCAAAAGGTCCTGATCAGAAACATTCTTAATTAAATGAAGTCCAAAATTTTAGCATGCAGTTACACAGTTGAAGCACCAATCACACAGATAGGCAACTACTAACTTAAAATGAAACAATTGAATTTGTACATGTGGTTTATAGTAACATATATTGAATTGACTAGATAATAAAATTATAACGAATTAACTTGCAAGGAATAAATAGTAAACAACTATATTTATCCTAACTCTGATGTATTTAACTGGCAAGTTACCAAAAAAGATTGTTTTTGAACACCTACGTTGTTAAAGCTAGCAACTTTGAGTATCAGAATATTTAATACTGGTGAATCTTTTTTATGCATTCTATTTAGCATAATACTACTTGTGAATGAATAATAAAACTTTTTTTTTCTCCTATATTGAAGTTATTAGGAGTCATTTGTTTATTGTTTTAATCATTAAACAAATCTCATGTTTAGGTAAGTTAAAAAAATTGATATACAATTATTTTCTTATTAACGAACACATCTCATGATGTAATTTCTCACTAGTCAAAATTCAAATGGGGGTCTTAAATCATCTAATTTGTGCGGGAAAATACGTAAAATCCCTTTTGAAGGAGAACCGGTTCGGCAATAAGACCTGGGAAGGCCAAAATTCGAAGTTGATTCGTGGAATGGAATAATTTCTTCCATTCCAAAATGAACCACAAGAAAATTGTTTCAGTTTCTTTCATTGATTGACTGTCGCGCCTCGTTTTTCTCAAAACGGACTTTCCTTTCGGATGCACGACCTAACAACTCTTTTGGGCTTTGGAAGATTGAAGAGTCGCCACCTAACGAATTAAGGCGCGTTAGGGCACCTATCTAACCTAGCTAAGTCTAACTAAGGTCAACGAATCAGAGATCAGGGTAAGGGTTCAAATTACCTCGAGGGGAAGGTGTTAGGCATCCCTCGAAGTCCACAAATGTGGGTCCCGACCGTATCTCATGCAATTTATGTGGGGGTTACAGGTAGCAAATAAGGTCACTTCATTTGTTTGGTTATTTATTAAAACATGCTTGCTAAGTGATAATTAATATTAAAACAATCAATTTTTTTTTTTATTTTTTTTTTAATTTAAACATGCAAGTCTAAGTGATAACATAATAAATATTAAACAATTAATAAAGAGATAAGCAAGGAGACAGAATTTGCACAATTAGATAATCAAACAATTTTTGTTTTTTTTTTTATTTAAGCTACCCCAAATAATTTATAATTATAAACAAATAAAAGGGGGGCAAAAGGGGAAGGGAGACTCTGAAGGACTTTAGGATCAGCACTCGACTTTTCTTTATTTTATTTTATTTCGATAGGCTTCCGTGTAGGGACAGACAAAATCAAGGTTTGTCGCTTTAAGCCTGAGTCGATGTCATCATATCCATAGGGCCTGAACTACCCCTACCCTACCACCGCATGCTTTCGTCTCTAAAAGGTGTCTAACGTCCCCGCTTAAGGTCCAAGAGGCATTGGACTATTATTAGGGTGGATTCAGACAAAAATAAAATATAATAGGCCCACCTAGACACCAAGTCAAACAATTTGAACGAGCATTTAGCATGTAAATCTCAAGTTGGCCTCTAGATTATATTATTTAGCATGCTAGCAAACACACATAAAATGAAAGGTCTTCATGCTAAGTGTATGCATACAAACAAGTGTTACAACAATGAAATTACTTATCAGAATGACATAAATTATTACAGACAATCAAATTTTAGAGGGACAAAATTTAACATTTTATTTATTGCTTTTAAAAGTATAGTAGAAAAATGATCACGCATGTAAAAATACTTTAAAACAATAGCAAATTATTATTATTGCGAAAATTAATTTAATACGGCACAGTGCGGAAAAGTCAATAGCTGATTTTAATTAGGACAAGCAAGTAACAAATGCAGAATAATATATATATATATATATATTAAAACAGTAGCAAAAGATGTTATTAGTGCAGAATTTAATTTAAGTAGCAATCAGTTTATTAGATGCAAGAATTATCAGGAAAGTTTAGCTTAAATAGGAACGTATGAGCAGAAATATTTAAAGCAGTGACCGATTATATTATTAATTCAGAAAAGTATTTTAGTGACAGCAGTTTGTTAGATGTAGAAAATCGGTAGCTGATTTTTTATGTGGCAAGATTGTGGTGCAGAGGATAATATTTAAAATAAACTTGAATTAGAGCAACCAGTGGCAGATGCAGAAAATGACTTAATTAATTTTATTTAAAATAAGATGTCACGAGACAGTGGCAGAACAATGCATAAAAATAACTTAGTTATTTAACATGTGACAAACAGCTGATTTATTTAAGTGGCTGAAAATTATTGCAGGTGCAGGATTAGCAGAGCAGTGAGCAGAGAATATGCAGCAGACTTATTTCAAATTTTTTAACATGCTGAAAAATTATTTATATAATCTTAGGCATGGTTTCTAACCGAATTAACATGCTGACAAAAAAAAAAAATAACCCAACTATTAACATGCTGCAATTTTATTAACAACCTAAAAAAAAAAGATTTGTTAACTTACAAGCTTAAGTTATTAAAACATGCAAAAACCATTCAAACTAAATAGTTAACCTCATTGATTTTATTGTTTTAGTCCTATAGGCATAGTTTCTAAACATTCTGTAAAAAAAAAATCATTAAAACTTGATTAATTGACTGACATGCTCGAGTTATTAAACATGCTGAATTATTTGGACTAATTGATTAACCTAAGCAAGCAAGCACTTAAGACAAACAGATTTTTGATTAAATTTGTTATCATACTGTTCAACTCTTAGACAAGCAGGAAATATTAAAGTGCGCGTAGTAGAAAATAACCGCTTTAATTTTTATTTAATAAAACATGCCGACAAATAGCTTTGCATTATTTTAAGTTGCAACAAAAAAATGCACAGATTTGATTCACTATTTTAATATGCAAGAAATTAATTAATGACACCTATGAATATGTTTTCTAAACCCCAAGATCAATCAAATTATTTAAAACCTTATAAGCATGATGCTAAATTATTATTAGTCCAATTCTGTAATGCCGGAATATAACACTTTCATGATAAATAAATTATTATGACAAAGTTAGCAACGAAATTGATTTTAAAGCCATTATTAAGATATTCTAATATGCTTGCCTAATTCATTATTTGAGCAACATAGACAAATTTAACAACCACACGTATTAGCATGAAAAGAAAAGAAGTAAAAGAACATTTAGCACATAGTTCCCCCTCCCCCTTAGACGATTCCCCAAGTATTTCATTCATATAGAGTTAGAGCGTTGCTACAAGATTATTACAACACCAAAATAACAAATAATACAAATTGTGAATAAAATTATATCTTGTCCAATGGCCCATCCCAGGCAACTCTTCAGATTTCCGAAAATAAATTCAACCTGCTAAAATCAAAGTGGAGGAATAGGTGGATATAACATATAAAATCACACTTTTACAACATTAATTATAAAACAACTCAGAGAATGGAGAATACACCAAATTCGCACAAGCAACACATCCAAACAAAAAATATAAAATCACACATAACAGAGGGAGGAGAAAACTGACCCGGATGCTTCCTTATATTTATTAATACTCAATTTTGGGACTCAAGATAGCTAAGATGATGTAGAACAGGAACTGAACATGTATAAAAGATACTAACCAATTATGCAGTACAAGAAATCAGCAATGAAGATCCACACTTAATCCCACAACCGACCCGAACACAGCAAAATAGCAAGTATAGAAGAGCTTTTGTTTACCGGAAAACTTAATTATTTTTCAAGAGTAGAGAGCAATATTCTTTTCTTTTAAAGTATTCTAGTGTAAGTAGTGCTCAGGAAGTGAGAGTGTGTGAATGTTCCACCCGTCCAATGAATGAAAGGAGGGTCTCTTTTATACTAGGTGAGAAGGCACTACCATAAGGAAAAGAAATAAAAAGGAGTCAATTATAATAAGTTTTCCTTATTTAACTGAAACCGAATCAGTCAAATAAAGAAAAAGCACTAATAGGTCAATCACATAATACAATTCCCTTAAACCACTATATAAAAATAGAACATTTTCCTAAAAAAATAAATAGTAGAGAGATTACCATAACAAACAAGTAAGAATCGGTTTTATTATGCCAAGGGAATAATCCGGGATATTCACTATTAACAGAACATTCAAAATAAAATATCTAAAGGAAAGGAAATTTTCAGGTCAATTAATGCACTATCATTTCCTTAAACAAAGGAGTAGAATCGGCCCCAGAATTTGCCAAATATAGGAAGTCGTACAAATTCATTTAATTATGGCAAGCACACAAATTAGTAAGACAGTAATATGTTAAATCAATCAAGTACAATTTTACGGCGAGACTATTTTTTTACCATCAATGAACATGTTACAGCAGCTCAAGGTGCAGATACCCAATAAAACATTAATTACAATAGACTAATTAATTACCAGAATTGAGGCAAGTAGCACTAAAACTAGCTTTTGCTTATTTTAGTCAAGAAAAATAGTAATTGCAATAAGAACAAATTAAGCTATTAATTATATAAAATACCATAATAAGCCAAAAGACAACCCACCTAGAATTTAACAAGAACCGATTTATCATGCTTGAAAAGTCGGCAAGCAGTGCAAGTAGTGAAGTACTAAACTATCACAATTAGCAGTACAATCAATTATTTTAATCATTGAGCCAATTTAGTTCATAATTATGCACAAACATAATCAATTCATGGTAAACCGAAAAATCAGAAGCAAAGCTATGAACTGACCTGAGTTTAAATTAAACACTATAGATATTATGATAACACGCACATGAATCAAAACCTCAATAGTTCATGCTTCACACAAATTCACACTTAAACAAAATTCACAACTATTATCGATATTTGAATACGTAAGATATCAGAAAATCATGGTCGAAATTAGGCAAATGATTAGAAGATAATTGATAACGAACCTTGACGGATCTGTCGAGATCCGTCAAAATATGAAAAACTCCAGAACTTCGAACTCCACCGATGTTTCGTGAGGCTGCTACCTATCGTTGTTGTTGCTGACCCGAGTTTGCAACCCTCGCTGATCGAAGCCGCTGGAGTTGTTGCTCTCCTCGCTGGCTGGCTGCTGGTTTTCTGCCGGTGGAGCCTGCTGCCTGTGCTGGTTCACCTGGCTGCTGGTTGGAGTCGGCTGGAGGTGCTGCTGTCGTGCGCCTCGCCAGGCACTGCTGTCGCTGCTGCTTCGCCGGCAACTGCTGCCTGGTGGCTCGCCAGTCGCTGGAGTTGCTGGCTGCTGCTTGCCGGCGCCAAGAGGGGAGAAGGCGGTCGCCTGGCTGCTGCCGGAACTGCTGGTGGCGCTGGTGGTTTACTGGCTGGAGCAGCTGCTCGCCTGGCTGGCTGTCCTCGCTGGCTGGTGTTGCTGTCTTCGCTGAAAACAGAGGGAAA
>JAJOOO010001185.1:0-32125 GCA_029582685.1 Solanum piurae | reverse complement strand
CCCCCCCCCCCCCCCCCCCCCCCCCCCCCCCCCCCCCCCCCCCCCCCCCCCCCCCCCCCCCCCCCCCCCCCCCCCCCCCCCCCCCCCCCCCCCCCCCCCCCCCCCCCCCCCCCACAGTTTTGCTCATGTGTGTGTGTTGGGAATGGTTTTTTTTTTTTTTCAATTTATTTTAGTAGTTGTATGTGACAGAAGTATTCAAATCTATACCAGGTCACTGTCTGAAAAGAAAAAAAAAATCACCTTAAATTTAAGGATAGGGAGGAAGAGACATGTACCAGCCCCATGATCATGCTTACCTGGTAATATCAGTGGCTCACAATTGAAGATTATTCCCTTTTTTTTTATATTGTATTTAATTAATTAATTAATTTTATCTTTTTTGTGGAATTTATATTCATTTTATTATCCAAAAAAGACAGCTTTGGTTGAGACCAAAGTCACAATTTTAACGAGGACAGCAGTAAACCCAAGTCGCACAAATTTGAAAAATTGAAGAAACAAATAGTTTTTTTTTATTTGAAATAATTTTTTGAAGTTTTTCTTTAAGTTGAGTTTCAAAGTTTGAAAAGGTACTTTTGACTAACTTTTCAAGTGATTTTTTTCTCATGAAATAGATGTGTATTTCACCGTAACTTAATTTTTATAGTATTTTTCATTTAAATAAATATTATATTTCCCTATTTTTTACGTTCAAACTTCAAAAACCTATTAAATAAGTTGTATTTTACGTGATTTTCTTCTGTCACAATTTTCATGCTAAATCGATCCAAAATATTTCATTATAATCTTCATTAAGAGATGAGTTTGAACTCTTCTATGTAATATTTATTTTGTTAACTCTTCGCTTATTATTGGAGAGGAATAAAAAAAAACTACTAGAAATAAAGGTTTTCCATCATGAATCAGTGAGAAAATTGTGTTATAAAACCTGATTTTTCCACACATTTCTCGTTGAAGCATTTCACTGGGAAAATAAATGGTGAAAAACAAATTCTTATTGAAATAATGAGAAGTTTTGATTCTCACCAATTCAATCAAAATATCAATGAAATAAAAACTAAACATTTTTCACTAAAAAAATAATAATATTTTTAGCACAAATTTTGCAATGATTCTACAAATGTTCATCAAGGGGCAAATGATAAACAATTGGAGTAGTATCCTAGATAGGAGGATTAACTTTTCATGTTAAAAAAACCTAGGTGCTGTACTGCTGTTACATGAAGTGCTAATACTTAAATTGCTGATAGATTAATACTCTTGTTATTTTTTATTTTATTTATTTTTGGTTGAAATACTCTTGTTATTTGCTCATAGACTTATGTTTTGATTATTTCTGTGAGAACTAGTCCTAAAAAGTCTATAGACTAGCATGTACATAATTTACACTTTTTGGTTGAATAAAGACTTTCTTCATTTAGCTAAAAAAAAAACTTCATATCTTAAAATTACTTATGTTTCAAAAATGATGAGAGGGAGTTGCTTGGATGGTAAGCATCCCTCACTTCCAATCCGAAGATTGCGAGTTCGAGTCACCAAAGGAGCAAAAGGGGTGGGAGCTCCTAGGGAGGGGGAAAAAAATAAAAAAATACTTATGTTTCAAAAATCTTTCTCTATTTTATCCATGTACTTTTTGTATGAGGGTATACTGATTAACATAAAAAGATATATATATATATATATATATATATATATATATATTTGATTTTGAATATGTATTAGTTCAAAAATATTTATTTTTATTAACAGAGGCGGACCCATCCTATAAGGTGTGGGTGCACGTGCATTCGTCATGTGTATATATATATGTATATCTATCTTGAAAAACTGACAGAAATTAGAATGAATACTCAATTAAAATATAATTGACAGTGCACTCATGAAGAACATAAGAGTAATGTTGTGTTACTAGCTAGTACAAGTCAAACCACCCGCGAGACCTGAGTACAAATCCAACTAGACCCTATTTTCATTATTTTTATTTTAAATTTATCTTAGAGCTCATATTTGAGATAATGTAATATTGATGCACCCAAAGTCTCCAAATCTTGAGTTCGTCTCTATTTATATAGCTTAAAAAATCTCCTAATTAATATTTTACCCATAAAAAACAGTAATATTTCAATTTAATCACAAAGTCAAAATGAACGGGACATAAGAAAAACAACAGCATCATAATTTTGCACCGGAAATCAATTTTAAAATAATATTTCTAAGAAAAGAAAGATGCAAACATCAAAGTCAACAATTTTTTGACAAAATAGAGTTAATATTCTTCACTCAAATCCTATAAATATGGACAAATCGGAATAAAAGATATTCTTGATAGGTATTATAAAGTTATTTTATTTTTCTGAAAGGGGCATTTTTAATAGATGTGTTTTCATATATATCAGTTTCTAGAATATGTACTGAATCGTCTGATTTTTTTTGTATTTCTAGATTCTTAGTTAGATTCTTCTGAGCTGGTTGTGTATTCTTCATTTAACTCTTCATAGAAGTTATCACTTTTTATTGATGTTACAGATTCCAAATCTGAATCAATTTTCAGTCTATCAATTTTTGATATTTTAACTTTTTTTTTGTTACATTCGTAACTTTTGTGTCCTTCTTCACCACAGTGGTAGCATTTACATTTATCTATTGTTATATATATATATATATATATATATATATATCGATAGTTTCGTCTCTATATCTATTATTGTTTACTTTGAAAGGTTTCAAAAGTAATTTCCGTATCTTATTTATCAATTATCTTTTTTTTAAATAAACTAAATAATGAGAGAACTAATGAAAGTGTGTCGGATTTTTAATTTTATTGGGGTCGTTTGATAGTTGGTAAAATAAGTCGTATTCATGTATTAGAGTTTGTATAACTTATAAGACGTTTGGTAGGTGGATAAGAAAAAAGTTATTCATGTTTATAATTAATACAACATTTGGTAGGTGGATAAGAAAAAAAGTTATTTATGTTTATAATTAATACAACGTTTGGTAGGTGGATAAGAAAAAAAGTTATTCAGGTATAAAATTAATACAACATTTGGTTGACAATTTTGAAATTCACATAACTAATACATGTATAAGTTATGAGAAAATTTGTGTATAATTTATGCGGAGTAAAATGTGGAATAACTAATACGTGTATAGCTAATACATGGATAAAAGTTAAAATGACAATATTACCCTTATCACTTCTACTTAACTACTTTCTTCTTTTACATAATTAAAAAATGTTTTAATTTAAATACAAAGTTAAAGAAGAAAAGAATATAATTGTATAAAAGTGTTATAATTTAAAAAATATATAATTTTACTAATTTTTAATATAAAAACCAACATCCAAAGGAATAATTTATGGCATAACTAAATCTTGCATAGCTAATACTTGTATAACTAATACAGTATTTGCATAACTAATACTTGTATAACTAATACAGTACTTGCATAACTAATACTTGTATAACTAATATAGTACTTGCATAACTAATACCTACATTACTAATACTTGCATAACTAATACTCACATTACTAATACATGTATAATTTTATCTATCTACCAAACGACCAACTTTAGTATAAATATTAGGTGTAAAAAAAAATCTTACATACCAACTTTTGCTGATTTGGAATTACACGTGGCAAGAAAATGCTATGCTGGACATATTAGATAGATTCTTTCTTACACATGTGACCTCATTATAGGATAGTTGCTTAAAATGGACGAAAACTTATAGATTATTATAGTGGCCATATAAATCAGGGCGGAGCTAGCATATCTATAGATCATGTCTTTATAATTTAAAATTACTCAAGATGTATAAATAATTTCTCAAAAATCTTTATAATTTTTAAAAAATAATCTAAAATTCATAAATTTAAAATTTGAACTCCATCTCTCGCAATAATTTAGTCATCAAATGAGAAATGGTCTTGGAGTCAATGACACAAAGAGCATAAACAAAGAAAATAAGTTTATTGAAGTGGCCCTAATCTTTCATAAACTTATGATGTATTATTAGACAAACTCAATTATAGAGGAATTTTCCTAGTAGTGGCCACTTGGTAAAGCAATTTTAACATAGATGGCAACTGTGAATATGATGTTTGATTAGGTTAATCACACTTAATCAATTAGCTATAGAAACTTACTTTAGCTTTTCCTTGAAAATACATAAGAGGATTGTTCGTGATAGAAATAATTACTCCTTTTTCAATTTTATCCTCGGCGGTAATTATTTTTGAAGATTATAAAACTGTAATTATGAAGTGGTGACACATAAATAAAGTAAAAATCTAACTAAAAGATGTTATATTTTAAATACATAAATAAAAGTAAAATAAAAGAACATTTCTTAATTAATATTTTTTTTAAATTACATATAAGAAAATAAAACACGACAAATAATTTAAAACGAAAGGAGCAAACTTATTTTCTGAGGCTGCAAACATTCTTCAACACTCCACGTGCGGCATGTTCCCAGAATTGAGTATGAAAATAACTTTGGGTCAATCGATCATTAAATTAATTAATGTGCCAAACCTATATCCTTCGTTTCAAGTGCGAAATTCAAATACACGTTCCATTATTATTATTATTAGGGGCAGTGGCGGAGCCAAAACTTTGACTAAGGGATATCAAAATATAAAGAAGTAAAATTGCTTAAAAATCAAGGAGTGTCAATATATAATATATATACATAAAAAAATATTTTTACTCTAACTATACAGTGTAATTTTCAACGAAGGAGTGTCGACCTACATGTGGCTCCGCCACTGTTAGATCAGATCAGATCAGATCAAATAGGCAAAAACTTAATTCTGCGGGGGGTGGGGCTGATGCATTTAAGGTTAATATGGTGTTTATTGAAGTTGATGAGCTGGTAGTACAAGATTAGAAACAACGGACACTGCATGACGTATCTTAAATATTTCTTTAATTCTATTTTTAACACGATGGACATGAGACTCTATTAAAAACAAAAGTTTTATCACAAATTAGTGAAAATTTTGTATTAATCATTTTTTGTCAAATTAGCTCGTTGGAAAATATATGGTAAGAAATTGAATTCTCACCGAAAATACTGGAAAACTTTCTATTTTTTTAGTATGAAAATAGTAATATTCTTTTTCTTACCAATTCAATCAAAACATATTTGTGGAAACTAACCAATGAACATTTTTAGATGGAAAGTTTTAGTGAAAAAATAATGATTTTGTAGTGTGGGTGGGGACAATGGTAGTTAGGGTTTGTGCGAGAGAGAATATATATATAAAAAAAGAAGAGAAGATCTCCAAAATTCCTAATATGGTTTGTAAATAAATAATTTCTATATTAGTTATGATAAATATAAGAGCAAATTTTAGGAATAACCAACATAAAAATCATATTACTGATCTATAACTATAATTTTGCTATTTTGCTATGGAGCATCTGATTTGTATAAATCACAAACATCTGATTTGTATAAAATCACAGCATTGTATATGTATATCGGGTAGATAATTGTATATATGTAACTACTATGTATATGTATCAATGATTATGTTTGTATATCTGTATAAAATTTGAATATGTATACAATTGAATCGAGTTAAAACATTTGTATTTGTATATCAAATCTCTCTCTCTTTATACAAACACAAATTATACATTGTATTTGTATAATTTATGTTTGTATAAAGCGAGAAAGGCAAAAGAGAACTGGGCAGGGGAATATTTGTATTTGTATAATTATAAGCGGATAGGACGAAGATATATGTATTTGTATATACAGTTCTCTCCCGCTTTATACAAACACAAACACAACTTATACATTTGTGTTTGTATAAAGTGAGAGGCGAGCAAGAGAGTGGCGAGCGAGATTCAGGGGAGAGAGGTAAATGACAAAAAGTTTGTTGTGAATTGAAATTAAATGAAACTGTAGCTATAACATTTATTTTGAATTAATACTTTTCTATAATGCACAATTTTTCCTAAATATAAATTATATATGTAAAAATCCCTTTTGTGTGATGAGCTATTAATATGCACCTAGTAGTTTTGCATTACTATGTATGGTAATATTGGGCTGTGTTGCCAAGGAACTTGGCCAACCAGGCCCAGCAAAAAAAAGGCCCTGCCCCAGAATGAGTTACCAGGCCAGGTCAGCTTGTCGTGGCATGGGTTGGGGATTCAGTTATTATCGTATATTAACTTAGTGAACTTAGTTATTATCGTATATTAACTTAAAATTATTATAAAAACTCATAAACTTTAAATCATGGATATGAATCATACTGTTGAAAAAAAGAGAAGAAAAAAGAGCATGCATTTACTCACTACGCATTAATGTATATTTAACGTGAAGAAATTTTTCGCTAGTGAGTACTCCCATATTTTTTGTCCACCTATTATAAATAATTGTCCCAAATCAAACCAAGATAATAAATATAAAATTAGTACAATATAAGATAATAAAATTACAATGTCAAACTCATGTAATTAATTTTTTTTCTTCATATCTTTTAATTAATTACCTTCAACATTCTCTACTAATTAAACTATATAATATAATTAATACTCTTAAGAATTATGGGATGATTTTCTTGTACTTCTTCCACTCTTCCAATTCCTTAGTATCTGTATTCTTTGAACTGTCTCCATGAATGTTCTGCAAAATTAAACCATTATATATCCTCTGAATAAATACTAGAAACAACAATTTCTAATTTATATTTTACTTGTCTTAGATCAAATATAAATAATGGTGTAGCAACCGAGCACTCCTGAATTTGAAGTTTATGAATTTTACACAATTTCAAGTTAATATATACAATAATAATCAGGTTTACAATCAAATATTCATCTAGAGATATTAGTAAATTTCTGAATAGAGCAAAATTATTGAATTTACGTGAATCCGTAAACGACAGTAGGATAGAAGAGGTTTAAGACTGAAATGTATAAAGGTACATACTCCCAAGGTACATCTCCAGCAAGCATCCAATCTCCTTCTTTGTCTTGGTACAATAGTGTAAAGCGTCCATCGTTTTCATCACAACTCTCATGTGCTGCATATAAATTAACCAAACTTATTCATTCAATTCTTAATTAATTCCTTGTTGTTATTTTGTAAAATAAATAAATAAAAAGAGGACATGCTATTTTAATTTTCATATTTTTATATAATAATAGGAGTGAATTAATTACTTACATTTATGAAACATTTGGAGCAAGGTGTTAGTAAGGATTTGGTAAGAATTATATAACATTAGATCAATTTTTCTTCCAATGGCTACTCCTTCCATTTTAACCTTCACATACATGGAATTTCTAATTCCAATATTGTGTCTATGATTAATATTATAATTATTATTATTTTTGTTCCATCCAACTTTATGATTAATCCCATGAATAAGTTTTTTTCTCCATGATTTAATTGGTGGCCACCCCACTACTCCATTTTCTTCGTTGAATTCCCTGCATCACAAATTCATATTTATTAATTAGTAATAATTAATATATCCTAAGATCAGCTAAAAATAATGATTTTTAATACACTTATGAAATTAAACTAAAAGAATAACAATATTGTTAGACAAGAAATTATAAGTCAAAGCCATTAATTAGGATTTCTAACTTTATGATTCTGGACTTATTTTGACTTAATAACAAGTTTAATTAAAGTATTTTTTAATCTTACCCAAATGGCCAAACACTATACTAGTGTTTAAAATCTGTTTTGACTTAAAAACACTAAAAAATTAGTCCGTCCAAATAGGCTCAAGTTTCCAAGTACACATACAAGTATGTTCAAGTATGACATTTACCTTTTTTTGAAAATATGGAGAAGATTATGATATGGGAGATCAATGAGGAGCTGTGGTGCAGTCATAATTTTCAGTAAGAGAGTTTAAAATAATTTTGAAGAAGTTAAAAGTATTCAATATTTTCTGTAAAATAGTTTAATCATGTATAAATAAAATAAATTTCCTTTAAAGGACTTCGAATAAACCCTTAGACCCCATCTGAGTTAGTAAAGGTATGAATGAAACTACACATAAACATGAAATAATATATTTACAACAAATAGCAGATCATTTATATTACACACATTTTGTAACATAAACTTACTGATTATAACAAGCTTCAAAATTTCTCCTTTTTTGATGACCATCATCATTATCATCTTCTTCTTCATTTGGTTGGCCATTCCATATAAGCAAAGGTAATGTTCTAATACATACCATCATCATTATTTAATCTTCTTCATTTCTGAGAAGTTGTCATCAAATGTGTCAATATTAATGTTGTCATTTAGGTAGGAAGATTTGATAGGATTAACAAAATGGGAATTAGGAAGTGCAAGACCAAGACCAAGCTCAAGTTCCATCTCATAAATGATATCACAAAAATACCTATAGAGATTATAAAAGAATTGGTATAATTTGTTGAAGATGTTTATTTATTTATATATAATATATGAGTAAGTAAAGTAAATATTAATGTGGTAGAAAAAGGAAAGAGAGGAGAAGGAGAATTGTCTGGTGAGAAAAAGAAAAAGGGAGAGAGCATTGAAGTTGGGTCGGCCAAAAGAGTAGCAAACATATCGACACCTCACAAAAGCATGCTTTTGGACCATCTCTCCCACACACTTCTATACTAGTGGCATAGTTACCGTTCGTGTATATATCACAAATTATAGTAAATTACGATTAAAAAGATAAATATTTAAGTTGAGGTGCAAATATATTGCTCTTTATTAATATAATTGTCGCCATATTATATTTTAACGGCAATAATAAATATGAGTGTTTATAATAACACTCTATATAAATACTACTAAAAGTTTTAGTGATTCTGAATGCAATGACATTAACTCAATTGTTGCTAATAAGAGAATATATACCACAAAATGTCTCTTTTATTGTAGTGACTTTAGATTCAACTTTGGAATTTTTTTGTGTATATTCTTATTCGTGTATTAGATAGTTAAATTAATCATACGTATCAATTTTAATAATATTTTATCTTACATTATTGATATATATTAGTTAGTTTAACTCTTGAATTAACAATTATATTAATAAAATGTTTATTGATTTTCCTTTTGTTTTCAACTTTTCATATATAAAGTAGAGCTTAATTAATTCTCTTGTGATCCGTCCGACAATGCAACTGATGGTACAATCTCTTGTCTTTTACTTTTGTTACCTCCAAAAGAAAATTACAAATGGAATTTATGATAAATACTTTTTTTCCTTTGTTAAATTAGTTCTTGAATTTTATTTTCCTAGTCATAACTCAAAAATTAATTTATGCAAATATTCTTTATCAAAGGTGCGGTTTACATCCCGGTGTGGTTTGCATGCTATTACACAGTGAGGAGTTTACCCAGTGCTCACCACAGAGTGCTCACCCAAAGAGCAGAGTTTGTGGCAGAGATTGTAGCGGCTGTAGGTTATCCTGCCATTCCAAAAAAAAAAAGTTCTACTATCTGGTCTAGTGTGTGCAAATACATTCATCCTATATTTCCCCCAATAACTGTTCGAGACCCTAAAGATCCGCATCGAATTAGGTCAACCCTCTAATAATCGTAAAGAAGTTTAATTTCTTAAATGAACTCAGTTTCATTCACATCGTCCCACATTTCCTTCTTTTAATTTATGAATACTTGTTGGACCAATTGTGTCAGCATGCAGTCCTTTGTTTACCAAGAAAAAAAAGTAAAAAAAACTATACTACTATAATTTTCCATTAACAATCAATGGTAAATTGAACATTATAATAAAGTAGAAAAAGAATATATATATCTTCTCCCTTTAATTTTCTAGTTGTTGGAAAATGACATATCATTACTAATTCAAGATTTAATGCGTGTGAACGAAACTTAAACGTGTTTTATCAAATAAAGTATTAAAGCAAAAAAATAATTTGTCTGGCATGACAAATGTTTGGACAAATTTAGGTTATGACTTGTTTATGTCCCCATTAAAATATAAGTAAATTTACCTTCAATTAATTTTGAACCACAAAAGGCGGGGTTATTCTTCATAACGAATTACTGCTAATTAACTTAAGAATTTACAGAAATAAATTATTTAAAGAGCAATTATATGTAACTTCTTAATTAATTAATCTGTAGTCTGAAGATAATAATAAAATTTATTGTTTATAACATGTTAAAATTAAAATATATACGAATTTGTAAAAAATAAATAAAAAAAAAATTATACAGTTATCACTTAAATTATCCTTGTTACCTAAGCACAAAATTAAGACCAGTTAATTACCATCATGATAATGTTGTCATTTGACTTGCACGTTTGAATACGATATTTCTGGTTACACTCATTAGAAGTAACATTAATTGGGGCGGAGCTAGTGAAATAGTTACACGTTAATTTAATAATTTTTATTTAGATTATGTATCACATTAAATAATTCATTAAATGTATATGATGTATTTAATTGACTTGAAACTTTGTCCATTGATCCGATTATTATTAATTTATTACAATATTAATTTGAGATTTTTTATAAGCTAAATCACCGTAAATTTATTAACTCTTGAATTTGCCTCTGATTATTACTACCATTTTTTTTAATTAACTAAGATTAGATTTGGACATGTGCAACATGTCTGAGATGAAAGTTCAAGAAATTAAAGTCATGATGCAACCACTCTCATCAATTGAAAAATCTCCAAAAAAAAAATCATGAGAAAATTGACAAAATATTCTATTGGTTTTGGTTGGTTAGTTTGGAAGCATGCTACTTGATATTTCTAAATTGGATTAAGGGTTGATTCCTTATGTCGGATGTTTTTTTTCTCATTCAGTATTCAATATTTATATTGAAACTCGACTGATTTAAATTCACATCGTGTAGGATCCATTTGGGAGAATGACAATTATTTGTTGAACTTATTTCCACATGAAATTCTAGGATATGTTTTTTTTTTGGGGTGGGGGTGGGAGTGGGGGGTAGGGGGGGTGGAATCTCTAGCTAGATGGACAAAACAACCAACAAAGATAGACAATGGTTTGGTGAGTGTTTTGAGGTCAATTGGTTTTCAAGAAGTTTACACAGTTCTTGAATAGTCCCATGGTGGTTTGTATCATTCAATGTATACAATTCCTAATTGGTACTTTGTTATTGGTGGAACATATTTTATTTTTTTCTCAACGATAATAATTACTCTTTTCGTTTCAATTTGTTTTTTTATAGTTTGATTGAATTGCATAAAATCTAAGAAAGTAAACAATTTACTTTCTTAGATTTAGTCGTTCTGAATCTCTTATACTAAATATATGTATAATATATCAGTTTTTTTTAATTTTTTATCGTTTTAAATATGTCATGAAAAATGTTATGTTAAAATTAACGAGTTATCAAATTATTATCGTGGTATGTAATGATCATGTGGATCTAATATACCAAACAAAATGGAGCTACCTTAGTGGGCATGAATATATCATATGATGAAAGTCATGGATCACATTGTTGTCTAATTAGGACTTGTTTTTTTCCAAAAGAAGTCGTATGTCTCCCAAGACTTAACATTTTGGGGTCAGTTTTGATTACTGATGTCTGAATTTTCTCTATAAAAAAGTATGCTAAGAGAACAATTAAATATTGAAATCAGCTTTCTTTTCATTTTTAAAAAACTTGAAAAGGTCATAGAAAAAATTATATTTCAGAAGAACGTAAAAGCACTATTAGTTTAGAACGTAAGACTAGTAGACAATTTACTATGGACGATATCATAATAAAAGGGTCATATAAAGAGTCCCTAAATCCCCATTCTACAAATGATGTGTCATGTGTGGGACTCAACACATTAAACTTTGATTCATTTTTTGTTATTAATCATAATTAAATGCAACAAATCATACAAAAAAAAGACAAGGTACACGTATATGAACAATAAATTGTTCATGAATGATTACAAGTAGAACAAAATTATGTTGTCTCGATGAAATGTATAATTTCTAGCTAAGTGGACCACTTCATTTCAAAGGATATTTCAAAGTGTCAATTGGGCATGCACAAGACAAAATTTAAAGAAATTCAATGTATAATATATATACATAATTTCTTTTTACCCTACATGGTATAATATTCTGACAAAGGTGGCTCCATTACTGTCAAGATGATCGATCGTTTCTAAGTAATTTGTTTTCCTCAACTTCAATTTTGATGTTTCAGTTTATATGAATTATTTCAATTGGATACAAATTTATGATCAGTTTTAATTTTTTAATATGTCAAAATATTTATGTAGTTATAAAATAATTAAAGATAAATAAAAATAAAATTAAATAACTTTCAAATTTAAGAAAAAATATTCTTGTTAAATGCACTAAAAAGGAAATATGATTATGTTAGAAGTGTAGCATTCTTGTCTAGGAAAAATGTACATGTTCAATAAAGCAAAGATGATAAAAAGAATATCAACAACACATGATTTACTTTATTCTTCCTTTGAACAAAAAAAAGAGAAAAACTTTATTCCTCCTAATTGATTTATGGGAGTCTATTGGCTACTAGAGGAGGAGCTTCCTTTGAAAAGCAAATACATAGTGCATTGTACATTGTAAAGAAGAAGGAGAAGTTCCTAACACAAAAAAATGTGTTTATTACTCTACAAACACATTCTTCTTCTTTTCTATTTTTTTTTTTGTTATTTTCTAGATTTGCGCCGTGTAGCATAAAATTTATTTATATCTACGACTTGAATTTATGGTCTTTAAGAATCTTATACATTTTAGGAAAAATTACCTAAATATATATAAGATTTTACCATTATCTCTAAAATTTTCAATCATTTACAAAAATTTCAAAAATTTCCTGTCGAATTTATCACTCTCCTCTCGCTGATACATCCCTATACCCTCTCAGATACATTCCTCACATATGTATCTAGATGTCTGCTGATGTATCCGAAAGTCCAGTGATGTATCCGGATGGCCTATCCCCTCTATGATACATTCCTCCCCTCTTGGATACATCCCTCACTTACGTATCCGGATGTCCAGTGATGTATCAGAAAGTCCAATAATGTATTCAAAATCCATAAATTTTATGAATTTTTTATAATTTTAAAATAAAAATAAAAATATAATTAATTCTTAACACTCATTTTATAACAAGGATTAATGTTCTTCAATCTTATTTGGTACCAAAAGCACTCACGAAAAGGATTAAAATCGAAGGGGGCCTAGTAGAATCACGGGTTCTCGGTGGCCCAACTTTGTTATTCCATCTGTGGCGCGTGATAGGGACGCTTAATTCCATTTAGAAACAAAAATTCTCCCTCCCAGTCATAAACGCACCAAACAAGTAGGCACAAAGTCACCTATTACGGACCGATAAGTATTTCTTCATTCTTAGGATTTGTTTGGTCATAAATTTCTCAAATAAAATTTGAGGGAAAAATTGTTAAATAGTGTTTGTTCATATAATTTGCTATTATTTAACAATTATTTTTGGCAAATAACCCAAATTCCCAAATACTAGAAAAAACTAGTATTTGGGCCAAATCTCATTATTTGGGAGCTTTAAAAAATTCAAATTCTATATCAAACTTTTATCTTTTACAAAAACATAGTAGTTGTTTCTGTTGTATTACATAAGTAATTTTTTACGTGAACACCAAACCAGTGATGAAATATTCAGTGAATATGAAAGTGATGATATGGTTGTTGATGAAAATGACGAATAATTGGCTCAGGGTAATAAAGTCATGTGCTCCATCTACTTCACGATGTATGGAATGATGCTTGTTGCACTACCACATTACTCTAGTGTCATGGACACTACTTGTTATTTGCTGCAACAAAGATCCAATTGACTTGTTGCGGAAGTCATGAATCTTGTTATGTCGACGTTTCTATCTTGTTATGTAATACAATGTTTAGTTTTGATAGTTTTTAAAACTTATGGGTATAAATCAAATTTATTAAAAATATGAAATATATTTCCCAAATATTATGTCAAACACATGGTGAAATTTCACCCAAATAATATTTGTCAAAAATAATTGGGAATCTATGGCCAAACGCCAGCTTAATAGCTCTCGAATTTAAGTTATCTGGATACAAAGTTGCCTTTGTTAGGGAGTGCTTTAATACCAATGTGTGACTTTGAGACGCAAATTCAAATTCGTCGGACTCCAATATAGATATCAGACACCGGATTAAAAAAAAAAGTAGGCAGAAAGTGAGAGTAGAAAGCAATTGAATTGAATTCTTTATGTTCCACTTAGAATTTCCTCCAACATAAGCCAACCACAACCTTAAATGTGCACCAAAGAATCAATCAATCACCAAAAGATATATATAATAATACTACTTAAACAATAACAATATTAATATTAGAAAACTTAAGGAGATCAAATTAGAGCTCTTTAAAATGGTGATGTTATAAATCAAATATAGTTTACTACTTATAAATGGTGTACTAGTTATGGAAGTTTTAAAGAGGGATGAAGAAGATGTTAGTCCTAGATTTTCATTTCAAAAGAATGGATCATCATTGTCTTGTGTAGTACCACCATTTTTGCTCAGCCCACAAAAGAGCTTGTACTACAACAAGTTACCTGAGGAGCCACTCAATCTCACAATACTCAAATTGGATGGCTCTTCCTTTGGTAATTTTTCTTATTTTCCTCCTGTTCAATTGTCTTATGAAATACTGAAATTGATCTCCATCTATATGTATCTGTATAGACGACGAATTCAGGATTTAGAGTCAGTGAGTTCAAATAGTACTGAAATTCATGTGTATACGCCCTTAGAAACGGACCTTGTTTATGTGTGTACATATTTTTTTTTATAATTGGGGTGGGATTACAAGGTAGGGGAATCCCCATTGTTTATCTTGGAGCTAGGAATTTGGCAAAGGGTGTGCAAATTTTCTTCTCAGTTGTGTTAAGGGGGTGCTAAATTAAATATACAGTCATAATAGCTAACATTTAACCTCTGTACACCACATAATTTTCAATAGTGTGCACCAAACCATCCTTCACCTAAGATGGCTCCGCCCATGTACATACATACATGTATATGATATTTTAACACGTATATATGGTTTGAGTTAAAGATAGTAGGACACTTATTCTGTACTACCTAGATTGATCCACATGTGGTTCGCTAGTATTGATGTATCCAGGGGCGGAGCTAGCTTGTAGGAAGGGGATTCAATTGAAATCCCTTAATCATATGTTTTTTCAAATGGTCTGATCAATTGAATTTTGTGTTGTGCAGATATTAAAGTGGCTAGGAGTGGGACAGTGGCGGAGCTGAAACAGGCGGTGGAATCTGCCTTCAGTCATTTTCCAAAGACAGGAACAGGCAAGGTTTCATGGTATGTGCATTTTCTGTTGTAGATTGCTTGAGACTTATACTTCGATTCCTGTCTGACGTAATTTGCATAGCTGTTTCACTGTATATTACCTTGGCTAGTTCTTTCGTTTTATTGTGACAATATTACAGGTCACATGTATGGGGACATTTTTGCTTGAGCTACGATGGGCGGAAGCTACTTACTGATAATGATTTGTTAGGAACCTATCGGATCAAGGATGGCGATAAGGTTTCTTCTCATTCATCATATTTTCGATCTAGGAAAGTTCTCTTTTATCTAATCTTTATATGATTTGCTTATGTTACTTGTTGCTAAATGCATTGGAATATGCAATTTGTAAAAGGAGATGTATAGGATTAGGAACCACATTCCAATCATTTGCTTATGTTACTTGTTGCTGAATGCACCATAAAGAGGTGAAAATGGTCTGAAGAGAGACCTGTAAAAAGCAGGTTCAATTACTAAAGAGATTCTGGTTCATATGAATTCTCCCAACCGAAATCCCAAGTGGAATTTTTTTAACATTTCCTTAACGCGCTAACTCTTGATGTTTTTGCATATGCAGCTCAGTTTTATGAGGCATGTCTCCATCAGTTACAATCTAGTCAAAACGCGATCAGAGAGAGAGGACTCTTGTAGGAATGAACCTAGCATGTAAGATATGTATATTGTTTTCATCCTTATTGTTGGTTCATGTGTTCTAATATTGCACTTCACCCATGCCTGTTATGGTATTGGTTTGCTATCGATGCTTGATTCTTCCATAGAATGTAAACACTAGGCCTTAGTTGCTCGATGCTTGGTCATAAAAGTTGGTTCTTGTTCATCTAGGTGTTCCCATATATAGTTTCTAATACTAGAATATTGTCATTTATAGTTTCTATGTCGATATCTTGCCAGTACTGCTCATCATCATACCGATATAGACCTGGCTATGTCACTTTGTGTGATCATGCAGAGTTTAATGCATATTTTTATGAAATGTTCACTGTATGTATGAATTTGTCTTACATAGTGGCATTGTAAGAGCACATAGATAACATCATCTTTGAAAATGCATTTTTGCAGATCAAAAGGCTGTGAAAGCAGACAACGGAGAGGTGAACGAGAGGGTAAGCACCATCAAGATGAGTTATCAGAGAACCAAAACAATATTCATGACAACAACAGGGGTGTTGCAGCTAATTGTGAGTCCAGGCTGGTTCATTTGTTTAGAGGGTGGCTCCCATACAAATTGACAAGCCCAGAGAGGAGAATGAAACAGAAGAGCAGCACATCGAGATCACACGATGGTCTACTTATGGAGTTCTAACAGTGTTGTGCTGTGATTAGTACTTTTGAAAGAGAGGAATTCAGCAACTGTTTGCAAATGTCAAAGAGAGTTGGAGAGTGAAATGGAAAACATTCACCTCTAGTTAAAGCTCTAAACTTTTGACTATCCAGTGACTTTAGTGTCCAAGCTGATTCTGTAAACAAGATTAGTTGCCTGCCTATGCATCTATTCCATTTCCTCATTTGCATATCAAAATTAATTGTGTAGAACACAAATATCTCTTTGGTCATTTGAAACAGCAAATCCAACATCATCAAACTTGAACTTCTGCATTCTGGTTTTGGATCTCCATGAGTATTCAAAAAGAGTTTGTGTATTATACACTGACCGTATAAAAAGCTTCTTACACAATTCAGTCACTCATGAACGAATTATAGGTACATCATAGTTCATACTTAAACCGAGATAAGAAATTAGGTATATGAATTAACTTGCTGATCACAATTCTCAAACTTTTTAGTCACTCTACCAACTAATAACAAGTGTAACTTTTTTTGGTTTCCCATCTCATCCGTATATTCATCTTGGTGCCTTACTAACTTGGATTCGGCCCATTCAGATATATCTCTGCACCACATCGTTTGACGATAATAAAATTGGGTATCTAATTAACAAGGATATGACTTTTAAAAAAAAAAACTCACGTGAGTGGCACACCCCTAAAGCTCCAACTCCAATTCTCAGCCTCATCGTATTGTGTGGCATAGATTGAGATAGCCTTTCTAAGATCTTCCTTCTTTCCTTTTGTTAAAAAAATAAAAAAAATCAAGAATCAAGAAAGACCTCTCAAAAAGTTTTTTATTTTTTTACAACTGCAAAATCCCAAGTTGCAGAAGAACAGAAAAAGAAGAAGCGGAAGCCATGGCCAACATGATGATGAGCTCCTCCAAAGTTTTAATCACTTCTTCATCCTCTACCATCCCTCCATCTCCAAGATTCAAACTTTCCCTCACTCAAATCCCTTTTCCAAAACTACCCCTCCCAAAATCACCCAAATCCCTTGAAACCCTCTCAATCCCATCAACTCTCAAGTCCATTTCAGTCATTCTTGCAAGCTCATTGGCCATGGCACCACCTTCACTAGCAGAAGAAATTGAAAAAGCTTCCCTTTTTGATTTCAACTTGACACTCCCAATCATGATGGCTGAATTCCTCTTTCTCATGTTTGCTTTAGACAAGATTTACTTCAGTCCATTAGGGAAATTCATGGATGAAAGAGATTCTGCCATTAAGGAGAAATTGAGCAGTGTGAAGGACACCTCTGCTGAAGTGAAGCAACTGGAAGACCAGGCTGCTGCAATTATGAAGGCTGCAAGGGCTGAGATATCAGCAGCATTGAACAAGATGAAGAAAGAGACTCAGCAAGAAGTAGAGCAGAAGATTGCAGAAGGAAGGAAGAGAGTTGAGGCTGAATTGCAAGAAGCTTTGGCTAGCTTAGAGAGTCAAAAGGAGGAGACAATCAAGAGTCTTGATTCTCAGATTGCTGCCCTTAGTGATGAGATTGTCAAGAAAGTCCTTCCTGTCAGTAACTAATTCTGAAAAGTTGTAATGTTTTTTTCTTCTTCTTGGGATTGGTAAGAATTAACAGCTTGTTTGGATGGATGGTTGTTACATGTAATATTGTACTATGTTGTTAGTTTAAATACAATGTTTATTTTGATTGTTACTTAATTTATTATATCATATCATTAAAACCATTGTTATGTAACCACAAAAAGTCTCATTTTATATAATGAGATTTGGTGTGATCACGTTGTTATGTTGGTTTTTTTCTTTGTTGTTGTTGTGATGCTCTTGCAGGTGACATATATGGGGACATTGTTGCTTGGGCTATGATGGGCAGAAGCTACTTACTGATATTAATTTGTTAGGAACCTATTGGATCAAGGATGGTGATAAGGTTTCTTCCCATTTCATCGTATTTTCTCGGAAAGTTTTCTTTTATCTAATGTTTGCTTATGTTGCTTGTTGCTAATGCACTGAAATATGCAATCTGTAAAAGGAGATTATTAGATTATAAACCACATTCCAATAATTTCCAGTCCATCTTATGTCCAGGCTTTGAAGAAACTTGATTTTTTGTTGAGATGAATCAGGATATGTCATTTTGCAGTGTGTCGACTGGCACATACGGAGCTTATAAGTCAGAAGTCTGGCTCTATTTGTTCCGATTTGCATTTTAGAGTTTTGTTTCGATGTAGGAGTACTTGTTTGGAAACTAAAAAGAGGTGCACATGGTCTGAAGAGAGACATGTAAAAGCAGGTTCAATTACTAAGGCTCCAGAGAATTCTGGTTCATATGATTCTCCCAAACTAAAAGGCAACCGATTATCACTTACAAGTTAAGAGCTGAATATGGGCCAAAGCAGAGAACTCTGTTTATTAGTTAGAACTTTCTTTTGGAGATTTTAGATGGATATCTTCCAACCTAATGAGATATGTACATTTTCCTCTATGAAGCACAAGTGGAACTGTTTGAACATTTCCTTAGCTCGTTAATTCTTGATGTTTTTGCATGTGCAGCTCACTTTTATGATGCATGTCTCCATTAGTTACAATCTGGTCAAAACGTGATCAGAGAGAGGACCCTCACGAAAATGAAACCAAGCATGTAAGTTCTGTATACTGGCTTCGTCATTATTGTTGGTTCATCTGTTCTAATGTTGCCCTTCACCCTATTGCTTTGCTTTCAATACTTGATTCTTCCATAGAATGCAAACACTAGGCCTTAGTTGTTGGACTTTTGGTAGGTGTTCCCATTTATTGTTTCTATACTGGAACATTGACATATATATGTTCCATTTATAGTTTCTATGCCGATATTTTCCCAATACTGCTCATCATCATACCGATATAAACCTGGCTATGTTACTTTGTATGATCATGCAGAAGAATTGGAAGAATGGACGTAGTGTTGCAGAGTTTAATGCATATATTTATGAAATGTTTAACTGTATGTATGAATTTGTCTTGCATAGAGGCACTGTAACTTGTAAGAGCAGTTTAGGTAATATCCTCTTTGTAAATGCATTTTTGCAGACCCAAAGGCTGTGGAAGCAGACATCAGAGAGGTGAACGGGAGGGTAATCACCATCAAGATGATTTATTAAAGAACCATCAAACTAATTTTAATGAGAACAGGTGTGTTGTAGCTAATTGTGAATCCAGGTTGGTTCATTTGTTTAGAGGGTGGTTCCCATACAAGTTGGCAAACCCAGAGAGCAGAATAAAACAGAAGAGCAGTGCATCGCGATCACACGAATGGAAAGCATTCACCTCTAGTTGATAGAAAATTAGTAATTTGTATCATCTGTTCCATTTCCTCATTTGCAGATGACAGTCAATTAGTTGTGCAACATGATTTTACTTGGGGTTTGGCATAAAAAAAAGTCTTGGGATTGTGTAAAAGAGCACCCCCACCCCCCAATTTCCTCTCCATGTACACTATTTTCTAGGTTCTGTGTAATCAAATCTTGATTTTCATCATTTTGCCTAAGAACACAAATGCACTAATATCTCTTGGTCATTTTGCCTTGTTGGAAAGAGCAAATCCATCTATCATCACACTTGAACTTCTGCAAACTGGTTTGGGATCTCCATGGTTATTAAGAAAAAGTTTAACTTCTTATGCATTGACGGTGTAAAAAAAATACTCAAACAATCAGGTTAATCAGGAGGTAAGGTAATTACTTGTAAATCATACGATAAGCATTAGTTGATAATCAAATAAAAACATTAACTAACCTATCATCAAAGGTTAAACTACACTGATAGCATAAAAAATCTTTACTCTATTTGGTCTAATAACTTAATGCCAGGTTTACAAAATTGGTATATGAATTAACTTGTGCATCACAATTCACAAACTTTCAGTCACTCCTTAGTGAATAAAACCAAAAGGCTACTTACCAACTAATTACATTTTGTGCATATCAAATGCCAATGCCTTTGGTTTATTAGAAACACTAACAGAAAGAAAAAAAAAAAAGACCAGTTGCACACCCATCTCAGCCTCATCATATTGTGTGGCATAGGTTGAGATAGCCTTTCTAAGATTTTCCTTCTTCCCTTCTAAAACCACCAAAAAAAATCAAGAATCAAACCCTCTAAAAAATCCCAAGTTCTAAGAAGCCATGGCCAACATGATGATGCGCTCCTCGAAAGCCTTAATCACTTCTTCATCCTCCACCATCCCTCCATCTCCAAGATTCAAACTTTCCCTCACCCAAATCCCTTTTCCAAAACTACCCCTCCCAAAATCACCCAAATCCCTTGAAACCTTCTCTGTCCCATCAACTCTCAAGTCCATTTCAGTCATTCTTGCAAGCTCATTGGCCATGGCACCATCTTCACTAGCAGAAGAAATTGAAAAAGCTTCCCTTTTTGACTTCAACCTGACACTCCCCATCATGATGGCTGAATTCCTCTTTCTCATGTTTGCTTTAGACAAGATTTACTTCAGCCCATTAGGGAAATTCATGGATGAAAGAGATTCTGCTATTAAGGAGAAACTTAGCAGTGTAAAGGACACATCTGCTGAAGTGAAGCAACTGGAAGACCAAGCTGCTGCAATTATGAAGGCTGCAAGGGCTGAGATATCAGCAGCATTGAACAAGATGAAGAAAGAGACTCAGCAAGAAGTAGAGCAGAAGATTGCAGAAGGAAGGAAGAGAGTTGAGGCTGAATTGCAAGAAGCTTTGGCTAGCTTAGAGAGTCAAAAGGAGGAGACAATCAAGAGTCTTGATTCTCAGATTGCTGCCCTTAGTGATGAGATTGTCAAGAAAGTCCTTCCTGCCACTAATTAATTCTGAAAATTTGTGTAGTAAATAAGATTACTGTTTGATCAAAGATATATAAATGTGAAAATATTTGGTTTTTTTATATGATCAATCTCATGTGTACATCTTGGTTTTTGGTCATATGAGGATTCTAAGTGATTTTTCAGGATTTTGTTTATGAAGTTAAAAGAAAAATTGAAACTTCAAACCTTTAGATCAACTTCTCTCTCTATACTATTTTGGGTCTATCGAAAATAATGTCTCTACCGTTGTCCAAAGAATATTGAGACAAACACAAATCAACTTGTTTGGGAGGCGTGATAGTAGTTGTAATCCATCAAGGTAATTGTAAGTTGTCAATTATGATTTGAGATTGCCTTTTTTTTTTCTTTTACGACAAGTTTTGGTTAACAGCAAGAACATATCCACGAATGGAGCCTAGAGAGAGTAGGATATAATTGCACGGGAAATTGTGAGACAGTACTAATTGGTCAATGGCGCTTAATTAGGTAATGGCAGAATTGTCAACCCACATATCCAATTGTTCCATTTTTTAACTACCAGGCGTAAACTATTACCACATCACTTACAGTGAAGATAGCAGCAAGATGTTTACATTCAACACCACCTTAGATAAGCAAGGTTAAAAAAAAGGCATACACATCCCACAAATAATGAATTTTAAAGTTAACCATGCTTTTTTTTTTTGCTTTTCCAACAGATGTAATCAAAGACCATAGAGAACCAAACAGCTGAATGCAATATAAGCTTGGGATACTTAAATCATCAGGAAATGAGAAGATATGGAAATAATCAGTTCTGCTGCTCCTCGTTGTCCCCATTTTGCTCTGCTTCTGCAGCCATTAACTCATCAAACTTCTCAGTCTTGCCCAGCACTATTTCAATCTGCATCAAGCGAAGATGATAAATAAAACAAAAAACCTTAATTTGATCAAAAAGACAATACCACAGATTAGACAAGGATGACTGTTTGAAGAAGGAATTTTTTTAAAAGATGGATTACGAACCACATTTAACACCCACTAGCTCACATGAAATTCAACATTGTTTTAAAGAGTATAAAGTGGAAGAAGAACATGAAAGCTGTAAAAGCAGCATCTATATGGCATAACGTAATACAGGCTAGATTCATTTTTCCATCTCTGCTGTTGCCAAAAGAAAATGATTTTATTCTATTCAACGGCTTTTGAAAACAGGAACAACAACAATGGGCAAAACCACAAGATAATGCATTAAAAGGGAATGTACCTTCAACAGGCATGGGGGTGTAAAACTAACTTCTAATCAAGTCTAAGATGACCAAATGGGACTAGACAATTTTGGTTCGTAAGGATGTAAACCATCACTGACCCTACCATCTATTCTACAGCTTTTCTAAAACTCTGCACACATCCGAACTCAAATAGAGAAAAATAAGCACGCACACACATCAACTACCTCTTGAACACTTAACTTATTCTACTGTTCTTCAGAAAGAATCTTGAGTCCCAAGCTAACATTTACCATAGAACCTCTACAGAATAAGTTCCATTACTACCAAACCACCAAAACTGAAGCAGACTAATGCATCAATTGACCGACTCATAATGCTTTTGGAATTTACCTTTGCTTTTGGTATCGGTCGGGCTCCTGGGTCATCCCTCATGTCCACAGTGAGTGTCCTGATCTCTGCAGCAAGTGTACCCTCAAAGTTAGATGACAAGAAAGATTATAAAAGGGATGGGAGTGGAGTACGAGAAGCCTCACTCTTCTCAACAGCAAATCCATTGTTCTTGAGAATTTCGGCAATAGTAACCACTGTTGAAATAGCTGTATACATGTGGAAAAGGTTGTTAATCCTTTAGAACTATATGGCAAGCCAATTCAATTATTAATGAGTTTGCAACATAACACAAAAGAATAAGTCCACAAAAAAATGAAAAGAACATCAAACTGAACTGTGCCACCACTATATATTTCTTTGTACTTAATAAGGTTTACTGGCAAGCCAAAGGAACCACTTCAAACATATTCTCAAGCACATTCTGCTTTATAAGTAAAAGATCCCTGGGAAGCCGCAGGAATAAGGTTGTGATGAATCAGAATTCATCCCAGATACGCTCAACTATTTTCTATGGTTGAAAACCATGGTCGTTTTTATGCCAGAAGTTGGTTCAAAATTGTTTCACTAGGATATCACATCGCTGGTAAAGTGAGCAACACTGTGTATTATACTCTTCTTATACACAAGCGGTTGCAATAGAAAACAATGCATTCTTGAGATGGCAAAAAACATCACACATTGCAAAGATTGGAATTCACCAATAATCAAGAAAAAGTCAATTGGGAAAAGAAATTGAGAGTGCCTCCATAACCCAAGCTGTAACACGGTGTATTCTTGATGTGAAAAGACAGCATAAACAGAATGTAGAAGAAGACCCATATGGCATTATAAGCAAGGGGAAACCACAAACTAGTACTCAAGATTGAGGGTCAAGGAGATTTACCCATCCCAAGAGCAGAGAGTTCCACTTCATTGTACTGTTGCATGTACCTCTGCAAGAAACATACCAAATATCTCAGGATACGAACTCAGACCAATAGCAACAGTTATAGATTCTGGTGTAAGACCAGGAAAACTAAATATAGATAGTCACATGGCTAACACTTTTCAAGATTTTCTAATGCATGTCTTGCATCCAGAAAAAGCTTCAAACAATATACTAAGAGTCTGGCGCCAACCCTATAATTGTCACTAAAGATACCTAAAGTATTTTTTGATAAAGAATACCTATGAACTGCCTCTATTGCAGGTCCAAATTGTTAATTTGGATCCTACATAAACTCGCATCACTTCGATTGCAATTGTTCTAGACTTTGTGAAGTCCTGTCTGAACTGCTACTGCAGACAATCAGAACTTGCACTATATTCTAATCTTATGTTTCTCGAACAAAAATATTTGTTCTTTTTAACTCTCCGTATTACATATAGAATTTTTTCTTCAATCACCCAACTCATCAATTAATTATTGCAATACAGATTAGCAATTTTTCTTCAATCAAAAACTAATAAAATCCCAGAAAACTAGACCTCAGCCAACATAAGCAATCAAACACATTGAATTAACAAAGACCCTGGTTACTGTGCATTAACTGATAGCATTTTGCAGGTCTCCCACTATGAGCCATGTCATTTTTGAAAATGTAATTAATTGTTCCCGCTCATGATAGTGGAAACAGTATGCAAGATCCAAGTCCTTATTTTTACCTTCTCTCACATAACTTGTCAGCAAACAACTCAACAACCATAAAAGAATCTATCATTGTTCAACAAGCATATACCCTCATAACCATTAAACAGAAACAATTACTAAAGAAGCCAGATTTTTGCAAATCTAGCTGTCTTCATAAAAACATCCAACAAAAGAATCCTCCATAACCAATTTACAGACAAACAAGTATAATCATTTTAAAACTACGTCCAATTACCCAAAACAAAATTCCCAAAAACTTCGCCAATGGATACACAGACTACAATGCATGGCTTTATAACATGGAAAAACAAGTAAGCAAATTTAAATAACTAATTGCTTTAAATACAGTAGTAGTGTAAAAACTCCTTATGATTTCAATGTATATATAAATTCAAATGAAAAAAAAAGCACCTTTGAGAGATTAACATAAAAGAAGAGTGATTTCTTAGTGTTAGAAACTTGGATTCTGTTCTTCTTTTGTGTCTCTGAGACACTCATCTTGTTCACTCCCTCTGTGATTCCTTCCATTGATTTGCTGATTTCTTCGGGTAAACCCTAATATCGCAGCCTCCTTTCTCTTTGAAGAGAGGATCCGTATAATTTGGGGAAAATTATACTAAAACAGTAACAGATAAACCCTTGGGTCATATCCAGGTGGTTTTAAGGGTTAGGCACCTTAAACGACAGCGTTTTTATGAATCTTTGATTTTTCTCTCTCTCAAATGTACCCCTCTTCTTTCGAAAATTATACTTTACACCATACTTGGTTCTGAGGCGTAATTATTAGAGCCGTCAAAATGGGTTTAGCCCATGAGACCGGGCCAACCCAACCTGTTATTAAGGTAGGGTTGAGATATGATTTTTCAAGCCCATTTAAAACTAGGGCTTATAACCCGGCCCATATAAGTCCTTGGCCCTTGAGACTTGATTGGGGACGAGTTGAGGTCGGCCCATGGGCCAATTTTTTTAATTTAAGGGTAACTTACAATAATCTCACTGGTATATAATCGAATTACTTAAATACACGTTATGTTGTAATATTATGAATCTTACCAGATTTTGGTATCTCTAGATACATGTATCTCGGAATATATAGACTCAAAATTAGGTTAATTTGTTCTAGATACACTCTATCCAAGTAGGCTTGCATGTATCTAAGATACATAGACAAATATGGCGCCCTCGGTTCCCTCCCATCTTGCTTGTCACTCTCTTATCTAGTATGCGAGATACATGCTAATTATACTAGATTTTTTCTTGTGTTATTGAAACAACACCATTGTTTGTCATAATTGATTTGAAAATCTTCTTATTTTCTTGATGTTATAAAATTATAAGTTTGAAAAGAAAAAAAGGAGGGCTAGCCCACTCCAGCCCTTGGGCCTTTTAGGGTTGGGTTGGGTTGAACATTTTCAGGCCCTTCCAAATAAAGGGCCGGCCCGCCCTAGCCTTTCAAATTACTTGGCCCACAAAGCTTGGGTCGTGTGGGGCTGGGCCGACCCTTTTTGACAGCTCTAGTAGTTATATTGGCTTTGATTATAGGAGGAATTGTTAACCTCAAAATTCATTATTATGTCATTGGTTGTTGGTTGAGGTTTAAATATTTTGTATTCATTCAAATCTATTAGTATACCGTTTCGAATTGAAGCGTAGTTATTATTATTCGGTCAATTAAAAAAAATCATTATTACTTTCTTACATGAAAGTGATAAAAAATTACTTTGATTGCAATGTCATCATGTTGGTATATGTTGGAGCAAATTGAATAGTGATGTCAAAATTTAGGACGATTTAGTGGAAATTTTGAGTTGGTTGGAATTGAAAAGAAATATATATATGTAAATATCGTATAAGAAGAGATTTGGATATATATATATATGATTGCTTTTAGAAAAAATCTTTTATCATTTGTCCAATTACGTAAGAAATCCTTTTATATATAAGGTGAAACAACAAATATTTGTGCGTTAGCTTGGCTTTCCTCATATAGAAATCTTTCCTTGAGAATGAGAAAAAATGATGAAGTACAAATTTTAATAACAATGCTAATTTATTTGTAAGTTTTTTCTGTTAAGTAATACTTTGGAGATGTCAAAATTACCCAAGGTATTATTAATGGATCCCATTTAATTGAAGTAGAAACCCCAACTTTCATCATTCTCAAATAATTTCTTCTTAAAATTACCTTTATTTATCTGCTTAACCCCAAATTGCTTGAAATAAATATATAATAATTATAGCAACAATCTTAAACCTAGTAACCATAACAAAAGTCCATTCTTGACAAATATTCCCCTCTCATTTCCCTCTTCTCCTTATTTTGAAAGTATAGGGGTGCTTGGTTCTTCGATTTGATCTTATCAAATTTTAATTTGATTCTTTAATTTTCGGTTTTGAAAAAGTATGCACGAAATCGAATTAGTTCTTTGGTTTTATTTATTTCAGTGTTTTTTTACTAAAAAAAATAAAACATTTAAACAACACCTATCCCTAATCCCAACTCTCATACATTTACAAGTTACAACTTTCGGTTCTCTTAACAGTAATCAACAATTCCAACATTCAACAACTATCAATTCAAATTCAAATTGATATACTGAAAGAGAATAAAATGGGGAAGAAAAAGATACAATCTTTAATCTTGCGTTTGAAGATGAAAATGAATGATAATAATACGAGAAGATCGAGATGAAAAAGACTTACCATACTTTTTTTAAAAAAATTAAAATATATTATAAAAGTTTGGTTCTTCCGTTAAAATATTTTATAATATATTTTCAAAAAAAATATTTTATCAAATATTTATTAAAAAATTTCTTTGCAAGGAGTTTTAAAAAAAATATATATATATAATAAAAGTTTGACACAATAAGTACTCATGATGAAAAAATTAATTTCAAGTAAATATACAAAATATTGATTGAATAATTGAAAGAAATACAATTAAGTAATTACTGGAGTCGGTTAAATTACTTTTTATTTTTGACAACGATTAAATTACATTGAACTTGCCAAATTTTGCACTATAAATGAATAAAACTTATCTTTTTGTTGAATATATACATCTTTTGGAGTGGATGTAAGGATAAAAGTTACTCCCTCCGTCCACTTTTAAGTGACATGATTTCCATTTTTAGAGTCAAATTATAAGAACTTTGATTAACACTTTACGTTGTATTGTTTCATCTTATTGATATGCAAGAAATTGCAATTTATAGTACTTTTCGTATAGTTTTTAAATATCTATTTTTTTAATTTAAAATTTCAAATTAATTTAATCTAATTTAACTTTGAAAATTAGTCAAATTGACTTTTGAAAAACGCAACATGACAAATAAAAGTGGATGGAAGTAGTAACCAACGTATTATAATTATTTACAAAAATTTAAGTTATACTGACAGTATACCTCAGGATGAGGCTTTTCACCATTTTTCAAAGTTACCTACAATTTCTATTAATTATAGGGAGTTACTTGAAATTGCATTTTCAATAACCTAATTGTATGGACACTTTTTTATTTGAAAAATCAATACATTGAACTTGAAACTTTTCATCCAGAGGCAATTCTCACAAGGTGAAGAATGTTTCACACTTTATTAAGCACAAATTACAAATTTATTTTACAACCACCAAAACAAAAAAGGAACCTAGCTAGATAACAAATCAAACAAACACAAATCAAGAACAATTCACAACACAAACATCATTTTACAACTCAATGATTAATTAAAACAATAAAACTTAACTAGCTACCAAAGCTTGACATTTGATATGCTTTAATTCCCGCCCCCCCCAAACCCCCACCCTTAGCTAATTAATATAATTAACCACACTTGAAACCTGTGGGAACTTTCTTAGCACAAGCACTAACCAAAGCACTAAGTGCAACAGGAATATCTAATTTGATAATCCCAAGTACATTAGCCTTAATGGCAGTGCAAAGACAAGCTGCAACTTCCAAATCAGCCAAACCTTCAAGCAATGAGCAACAAGGGGTTGTCACTTGGCTACCAATTGCAACATTTACAAGGCCAAGTAGGTCACCACAAACACCAAGCTTTAATGTGTCCCTTGGGCAATAAGGGTTCACTGGAGGTTCCTTTGGTGTTGGGTGAGGCTTTGGCTTAATTGGTTCACATGGACCACAAGCACTGGTGAATGTGGCAAAAATGAGAAGGGAAAATATGAAAATGGTGGAAGAGAGGGTAGCCATGATTTTTCTAGAGAGCTTTAAGTGGTGGTGTAGCTTGGTTTCTAGAGTTTGGTAATGATATGCCCTTAAGGAGTTACTATTTATAGAGTTTACCAACTTCTATACATAGACGAAGTCGTAAAAGAATTTTTACGCTGTCAGATAACAATATATAAGTGACCTATGGTATTTGAATTTTTCAAAAATATTGGCATGCCCATGTTAGAATATCTTTTTTTTAAAATATTTTATATAATTTTTGATGAAGTTGGCATTTGTCATTTTTGGAGGATTAGATAGGGACATTGCATTGTAACCATATTTTCAGAGAATTCAAGTAACATATGTAACAAATACTTATTTATTAAAAGTCAGATTTAGTAACATAAGACATGTTACTTGCTATAATAAATTAAAAATATATTAATTGATGAGAAAATAATTTTTAAATTTAAATCAATTAACTCAAAAACTAGTTCATAATGATTGCTCAAGACCATATAAGAAGACAAAATTCGATCCCCATCTCACATAGATGTGAAACTCAACACCTCTTGCACGCCCAAGATAATTAATATGAGATTAATTTCAATATTTAATAAATCAAAAATTTATGAGATGGACAAGATTTTAATATCATGACAAAGAAAATAAACTTTAAACGTTACTCAACCTCAAAAATTAAAACTTATGAAGTGATGATTGTCTAAGATCATATAAGAAGCTGATAAATCCCTCGTCCCACCATTAATGTGGGACTCATGAACATAAATAATATAGAAACTCTTCGATACTATAAATGTATGTAAGTCAAAATACATTATGCATAGGGGGAAATTGTGAGGTTGAAGTTGAAAGTTTGATTGAGTGGAAGAGAGTGAAAAAAAAACAGGATGATGCTGGAATATTTTGTAAGTTTGTGAAGAAATTAAGTTTATTTGACCTCATATGGTTAATTTCCCTTGTCACCATGCAACGTGTATAGTAGACAGGACAATGTAAGCCAGTGGGCACATTATCTGTCATGGACCTACCTCATTTTTATTTTTTATTTTTTTACGATAGGTAAAAAATGTAGAGATTAATCGTTGATTTATATAACTTATTTGCATCGAATGTGTATATTAAATCGATGAATATAAGATATATATATTGTATATATATTTTACATGTGTAAACTTAAGAAGTCAATATACAGACTTAAACAAGCTTTCCGACAATGGTACCTTAAGTTTAATGAAACTATTGTCACCTTTGGATTTAAGGAAATTAAAACACTATTGATCAGTGTATATATCTGAAGATCTATGGGAGTAAGTTTATTATGTTAGTTATGTATGTTGATGACAATTTGCTTGCTACTAATGATCTTCGTTTGTTGTATTATACCAAGAAATATCTCTCTAACAACTTTGACATGAAAAATATGAAAGAGGCATCCTATGTGATTGGAAAGAAATATTTCGAGATAGATCATACGGATTATTGGGGTTGTCTCAGAAATCCTATATTTATAAAGTGTTAGATAGATTTAGTGAAATCCTATATTACATGTGAATGATTGGAAGATAGAAGGGAGGAAGAAGGAAGTATTAAGTGAAATCGATTTATGTTTCTGTTAGTTAAATAATTCAACATTGTGCACTATTCAAACTTTATGGAGCATTGAGACGACTTAGATCTATTCTACTTAGAATATATACATAAAATACTAATAATTTGATGAAGAGATCATGAATTCATTATCATTGATGTCTAATAACTTTTAAAAGGTGTTTGGAAGAGAAAAAAATAATTTCTAAGCACTTATTTTTAGGTCAAAAAAATACAAAAGAAAAAAGTTAAAAATCAAAAGTTGGATGTGACCAACTTATGACTTTTAACTTATAAGCTACTTAAAAAAAATCTAATTCAAACACTCCTTTATAGTAATGGATGAATCTACTACTATACCTCATCTATTGATCAGTATAACAGAGCAAATGATGGTATAGTAATGAACATAGAAATGATACTAGCAAATATAATCCCAAAAATCTCGATTGTAATTCCATGACCAATTAATCCTTTGCGGTACTATAATTTTTGTGACAAATCCACCCACCCTAGATATTATAAAAGAGATCAACTTCTCTCTATAGGCAATATAGTATATTTTCCTTTTTTAACTTATTAAGTTACCACTTAAAAGATAATTAGAGGCACTGTATATAATATGTGAAATAGTAACGTGATTTGTTGGACGAATAATGATGCAATGCTAGCTAGCTAGCATAGGTAAAATTATAGTATTGATGATGATAAAAAGTTTTATGCTACTATACAAGTTAAATCATGTTTGTAAATTATAAATTATAAAAAAAATGGCCGTTTCAAAAAAAATAAAAAATGAATTCACAATTAATCTTGATGTATAGTAATATTGTACAAATATCATATGGAAACAATACATCTTTAATAATGTTTCCTTGTCCTATGTGTATGGTTAGCCACATCAATTATTGAAGCAATATGATTTTACATGTGCATTATGTCTGGCCTGCATTGCATTGCTGCCATTTCCCTCTTCTTTTTCTTGTTTTTTTCTTTTGAAAATGACAGCCAGATGTATCAAATTCTGTGTAACGCGCTTTTGAAGAAGGACTTAACGGATCATATTTCCTCAAGTATAAACAACTTAATCTTACTTTTCTCCTAGAAAAGTTAGTTTTACGAATTGAACATGTTAGGTAAAATTGCACAATGACAAAGCATACTCGGAGGAAAATGTAGTTATTTAGTTGCGGGTTATGAAGAAAGAAAAATATTTTCAATTTTTCTATGGTTGATGTGACAAAATGTCTTTAAAAAAAATAATTCTCCACAAAAACAAGTTCCATAAAAATGCGATAAATGACTTCACAAATAGAAGTAGAGAAAACTGTTAGGGTTTTGCCCTGATTTTCTTACCTTATTTGACGTTTATTTTTTCCTTAAAGAAAAGTCAAAGTATTACCATAAATGCTTGAACTTTTTCTAAAAGGAAAATATAATTTTCTTCCATATTTGGTTTATTCTTTCCTTAGAGGAAATGTTTGGAGATCTATAAATTGATGATCCCTATTCTCATAGCATAACACAATAGAATCCACAATGTAGTCGTTTAAAGACTTTTGTTTATGGGGAGATTTATTCTCTCAATAGTTTTAATATTTTTCTTTTATATTAGATTT
>JAJOOO010001184.1:0-14370 GCA_029582685.1 Solanum piurae | reverse complement strand
AATCCCACAAGGAGCGGTACGTGTTTTAAATTCAAATAGAAAGTACAAAAGTGGTCTAATCAGCCATAGGAATAGACATTATTAGAAAAGACATTAAACATATTAAAGAGGTGACACGAATGCCAGATGGGGGTTTTGGTTTTAGTTATCAACTATAAACAGTCACAAAAACTATAAAATAACAATAGGGAGAAAGATTCTTGGGATGTGATCGATTATAGGCAAATATAGGTATATGGGTAATTGCAACTACTAGTAAATAGCTAAATATCAGTGAGTAGGCTAGACTATAAGGGAGATAGTTTTCTCTCGAACAACTATCCTGAATCAAGTGATTTCTTTCGAACATCGACAAGCATGACAATGAAGAACATCCCACATTTTAATCCATTCACTCTATCAAGCTAAATGTGTGGGATTGGGTTTAGGATTCACTCTCTTGAGCTAAACCCAGGTCAACCCAATACCCAGAAACCATTAATCAATAATCTTAGTTCTAAAACCTCTCTCTCAAGCAAGCCAAGAACACAAATATAGAACTGCATTTGCAACTACAATTCTTAAATTAAACCACAATTAATGATTAAACTCACTTTTAAATAACATTTAAACTAGCAATTATCAGTACCCATAAACTATTTCAGCCCATAATCACATGATCACACCCCAAGAATTGGGGTTTTAGCTAAACATCATAAAAAGATAACTATTACCGAATCGATTATCCATCAACTGGGGAAGAGTGATTTTGTCTTTACAATGCTCTAATTTGTTGAATCTGTTACATCACCTTTTTGCTTTGGTATTCAGCATCCTTGGGTTCTGTAACTTTGGGTGATCTATCACTGCTTCGCGAAATTGCTTGGTGATTCACCGACTGCTCCTTTCTATCGTCGACTTAGTTTTTTCCCTTAGGACTGGCACATTGGAACTTTATGCGGTGGAACTAGCCACCCGGCGATTCGCCAAACACTCTTGGCGATCACCAGACTTGCCTTTCTTCAGTTCTTCAGTTTGTTTTGTTCCTTTCTGCATGACAGTGTCATTGCTTTATTCCTCAATCCATATACCTGAAAATCAAGGATTTAATATTAGTTTATGGCACAAATTAAGCATTTGAGGACACTAAATCTATAAAGACAAAGCCCTAAATAAGTCCAAATCCAAGACTCATCAATACCCCCAACTTAAACTTTTGCTTGTCCTCAAGTAAAACTCAAGTTCAGCAGTTCAAAAAGGATGTCTCAAATAGTGCTGCATAAGACTCAACATGAATGCACACAACAAGACTCAATTTACTCATACAATGATCAATTGTGCACTAAAAGATTCAAATTGTGACTCACCATTATCAAAGATGCTCATGTTCACAATACTTGCTTCAAATGCAAGTTCAAGCTCAACAAAGGTACTTAAATGTCCTCACAACAAAGATGATTCCATATTCACACACACTTTCTCAACAATTTCAAAGTTCTGGGATCACAAACAACTCTCACACTCAAAAAGATGAACACATGCATGACTTCACCCATAGGTTTGCCCTTATTTTCCAATCAACATTTGTTTCAACTTACTCAAGATCACAAAGGTCTTTTCAAGGCTTGTAGCGGGGCTGAGTGTAAAGGTATGGTATTTTAGGCTCAGTGGCTTCTACCCTCATGAAGTGTGGCCTGAATGTCACATTTCTCCTTTTCTTTAAAATTTCAAACATGCTCATAATCCACCACATTATTCAACTTCTTATGAATTATCGAACACCCCATTTCTTTTGTAATTTTCATCACTTATTTCACAAATTTTTCATTCATTTTTTTTGTTTCTTTTCTCTTTCCATCTTTTTCAAAACCATTCTCAAAGGGGGAATTCTCACACTTCTTGATTTTCCTTCTCTTTTCACCACACCCTTTGGCCTAAGTTGACTATTCAAACAAAACACATTTCATGAGAATTATAGGTGAATGGATAAAGAGGGATCACAATTGTTCAAGTTTCTTCCAAGAAAAGGGATAAGGCTCAAGGGGTTTCAAGCAAGGTTTACACATCTCACAAGGTTGGCCACAAAAGAGGTATATTGTCAAATTGTTTCACTCTTCAAAATTGTTGCCTAAGATCATTTCAAGTGCTTGCATCACTTACTCAACCAGACCAACGGGGAAAATTCTAGGTGTCATCACACACAATGTTCAAGGTAAGCTTATTACACAAGGCATTGACACCAATATCAAACAAGACTCCACACTTTCTAGCTAGTGTGCAATGTTCATAACAAGAGACTCATTCGATAACCGGCTAGTCACAATAAGATGCAAAAAGTCAACACATTGTCTATGTAACTTCATTTGGCCTCATCGTCGCCGTACATTCATTTCGTTCAATTGAAAGCACTATTTAAGTCATTGTTATTGATCATCACCGACATTCAAATTTACACAAGAACAACCACAATCACACATAAAAGAGGTGGCACAAATTTTTCAAAATTGGTCAAAAACCATTTCCATTTAAAACAAGGAGCCACAAGCTCAACCATCCACAAGATTAAAATCAAAACACATATATAGATCAAAATACCCAATATTCAAATATTAAACAGATCCACAAGAGGCAGGCATGGAAATACCTCACTCCACCCACAAAAGAAAAGCAATTGTCCTCAAATGCAACTAAAATAACAACAATCACAAAAACAACAGAGAGTGAGGTAAAGAATGATCATGTCTACACAGTCACTCTGTCTGTCGGGGCATCAGTGTCCGGGGTCACACTCTGGGGCTGGGCATCAGTGCCCTGAGTAGCACCAACACCTGCTCCACTAGAGCCTTCCATAGAGGTATCTGCCAATAATGTCTGAATAAATGATTGTACTATCATCTCCTCTAAATCAGGCAAGTCTCCATAGATGGTCGCCTCCTGGACATCGAGTTGTTCTTCATATGTCTCCTCCTCTGACTCAACAACAGCTACATCCTCCATAGTCTCATCTCCGGTGGTAGCTAGAGACATATCAGAACTGGTTGGGACATCTGTACTCGGACCCTCACAGACCTCTGCTGACTCAAACAGTGAAGTGAAGTCTGTGGACTTCAGATGGTCCACATCCCTCCTCAACTGAGAAAACTAGGATTTCAAAATCGTAACCTCAGTAGTAATCCCCTATCGACTCTCACAAGTCTCTACTCTCGCCATAAGAGCATCAATCGATGTCCAGAGGGGTGTCAAAGCAGCTAAAATGTCTCGTTCAATCATCCAAAGCACCTCGGCCTCTAGCAGGGAAGCCCGCACATCTATAGAATGGGCTAGGTGCCCCATCTTAAGGAGGATGGCCTGAGTGACCCTAGGAGGCAGGGAAGCAGTGGAAGAACCTGGGGCCTGGGAAGGAGTGAAAGTAGATGTACCTAAAGGCCCGGAGGCCGAAGTAGGCAAATATGCCTCTGCAGGTATAGACTCAACATCAACTTTCGGGGATGCGCCCATTGGAGCTCCTCTCCTCCTATCTGCCTCATCCCGTGTGTATTCAACCTCTATACGCTGGATATCGGTGGAGAATGTGGGTGTGAACTCAATGTCCCTCTTCTCGTTAAGAGGAACTCTAGCCCGCCAATATATCTCTGTAATAAGCACTGGAAATGGCAGGGATGTCTGGCGCTGTTTGGCCATTATGGCCATCTCCTACTCTTTAATCATTCCTAAGTTGAGCCGCTTCTTGGCGATGATGGATCCCAGACAAGCCGTCTTTGGGTGGCGGAGGATGGACTCATTCTGCGAGGGCATAATAGAACTGCTGATGAACCCAAACCAATACTGGGCTGCTATATTCAAGTCCTTCTTCTCAATAGGGGCTCCGGCCTCAATCCACCTCGGGGTGGTGTCAGAAATGAGGGGAGCCAACCAGCCCTTTAAGTCATCGAGAGTCTGTGTTGTAGTCATTCTCTCATAATCATGCTCAAACCCTGTAGGTCTGTCAAGTGTAGCATTGATATGATCGCTGCTGCATCCCACTGTATTCCCCCTAACTACCACAGACACTACCGGTCTGAAGGCACTGGCCTTCTTCTTCCCCTGGGGTACTTAATCATTGTATGCAGTGTAAAACTGTCGGACCCAGGTGGGAATGTATGAAGCACGGAGCCTGTTGAATAAGTTGAACTTGTGGTACCAGAGTATGTCCCACACAAGAGGGTACCTGTCCACCACACCTTCCGTGGATAATCTCTTCTCTTTTAGAATGGTCCTCAGTCCCTCGACTTTTAGCCTATTGAGTAGCTGGGGAGGAGGACCCTGAACTGGTGGTACTGGAACCACCGTCTGGGTCGGAGCTGGCATTGTATCAGCAGCAGGATGGGTAGACTCTGAGGTCCTAGATGGACATTGATGAACTCTGGCATGAATCTCAACTTACCGGGTCTGAAGTGGTTGGTCATCCCTAGGCTCGAAGAATGAAGATGGACATTTAACAGAATCCCCATCATTGCCAGAGTTATGCTCCTGTCTCTCAGCTATGGGCGCTTTGCCCTTGCCCTTGCCTCCCTTCGGAGGTGTTTTCTTGCCTTTTTTGGAGGAAGTAGCAGCTCCCTCATTGATTACGATGCCTCGTGCTCATTTGCGGGGCGACATTCCACTTTCATCCCAATTGGTCCTAGCCATATCTGCAAAACACATCAAAAAGAGTTTAAAAAATTTCAAGAAAAGTTGCAGAATTTAAGTTGCAGATAAACTCACCGAACCGATCGGTGAGTCGTCGAATCACTTTGGCGAGCCAGATCGAGCTCGCCAAAAGGACTGGCCTGAAAAATTTCCAGAAAAATAGCAGTTCGGTGATGTTCAGGACCCTTCGGTGAATCGTCGACACCACTCGGCGAGCTCAGACTAGTCCGCCAAATTTTACAGTGTGATTTAGGGGTTAGGGGCGCAGAAAGGGCGATCAAAGGGACCTTTCGGTGAGTCGACGAGTAAACTCAGTGAGCTCAGGCTTCCCGCTGAAAGTTACAGACTCTAACTAAGACAAATTGATAAATTAAAGGCGATAAAGGGGGACTTTGGCAAACCGCTGAACAGTTCGTTGAGCTCGAAGACCCAGCTTGCCAAATTGCCCAACATGCCTAATTTCAACCCCTATTCCCAAAATCAAGCCCGTAGCCCCCAAAAACAAAATAAAGCACACACAATATGCAAGTAGGATCAGACCCAATCAACCCATGCCTTCGGGGTACTCAGACTTCCTCCGATTTGGCCAAAATTAGCCATTTGATGATTTATGCCCTTATGAATGACATTAAACGCTCCATCATTGGGAAAAGTAAGTCATTTAGAACAAGTGGGGGTTACTTAGACTTCACTCAACTAGACCCAACATAAAATAACTGCAACCCAATTATTTATGATCAATTTTAATACACAAAAAACTCGGGAAATCATCATTACAAGCAAAAAGGCACAATTTTGAAACACAAAATAGGCACAACATGGTCAAACATGATTTCAATCACAGGCCCAACACACATCAATATGAAATTATAAAAGGAATTCGAGTTCAACTACTAATCTAGAGTTTGAGGTTCGGAAAACCAACCTTAATGCCGAATGAAAAATTTGATATGCTAGGCGGCAATGTAATCCAAATCTAAGCACAATATCAAGAACAAAAAGCGATAAAAATAGGAAAAATATGGAAATCTAGAGTGTGGGTGAGAGTACGAGGCTAGAAATAAGAAAATGTGAAAGATTTTGAAAATTTAAACTGTTTGGCCTTTTAAAATCTTTCAGTTTGCGGATCTTTCAGCGATATTAGTCGATCACGTCGAACCACTCAGCGATGCGCCGAGTGGTGACTTACCTCTCTGAGTTTTATAGGACCTCCAGTTAATTTGGGGTCCAAATGGCGGACAAAATTGGGCTCGCTGACCTGTTCGGTGAGTCACCGATTCAGCCATTTGCCCGCCGTGTTTTACAGACTCCCACTTCAGATTTTTGTGGGTCCAATGGAGGTCCAAGTCGGGCTCGCCGACCTCTTTGGTGAGTCACCGACTGGAATCTTAGCTTGCCAACCTGCATTTCTCAAACACATTCCACTTTTTAACCTGCACAATCAACATCCGTTATTCAAAATTAAACACAGCATTAAAAACTTGGGTTTCCTCCCAAGAAGCAACTTAGTTAACATCGTGGAACGACGCAAATACCCATTCAAGCTTCATTCTTGGGGTTTTCCATAGTATCACTAGGCAACCCCCCTTGTTGGATTGGGTTTAGATGTGAAGAAATTTGACCCATTTGGGTCTCCAACTACTTGATAGAGCCTGAGTGAGAGGTCAATGCCTGGCTGAGAGTTGATACATCCTCCTTCATTTATTTTAACACTTTGTCGAACCCTTAAACCTTGTTAAGAATGTGTGAGAGCATGTTTTTTGTGCGGCCACCCTTAGAATCTTTGGTCTTTTGATGCTCATGGGGAGGCACATATCTATCCTTCTCCCCTTCTCTTTCCTTCCAAGAGGCGTTATGATCACGCCACTCTCTGTCACGGTCTCTCCAGCCCTCATATCTATTCCAACCTTGGTTACCACCCGAACTTGGGTAGTTTGCACGATAACCTCCTCCTTGGTTTGCAAGGAAGTTTACTTCCTCATTGTACAACGCTTCAAACTTTGCCTCATCGGGGTTTACAGCCCCAACACCCACAACATTAACACTCCTTGTACCAGCACCCATGACATTCTTGGCTAAGATGTCCAGCTGGGTCATCATCTTTTCCATGTTTTGGTCTCTCTCTTGATCTTTTTCGATATGCTCCTTTGTCAATTTATGAGTAAGAGGAGAGACTTGATCCTCATGAGTGTACCATGCCCGGTTAATTTTGGTCATGTAATCAAGGAGTTGGGTTGCTATTGCATAAGGTTGTTGCATTAAACCTCCCAGAGAAAGTTGATCAGCCACTTCCTTGTTCATCGAATCGAGGCTTTTGTAGAAGTATTACAGCAGTACATTATCGGGTAATCCATGAGTTGGGCATTGCAGCACCATCTTTTAAAACCTCAGCCAAGTCTCATGGATTGGCTCACCCTCCAAGCGCTTGAAGCTTTGGATGTTGTCCCGAAGAGTCATCATCTTCAAAGGGAAAAAGAATCACACTTGGAATGCAATAATAAGCTTGTCCCACGAAGTGATAGAATCTCTTGGCAACTCAGCCAACCACTTGCTTGCCTCTCCCATAAGAGAAAATGGGAACAACCGCAACCAGACCAATTCTTGAGATATGTTCTTAAAGGAGAACGGTCCACAGACATCAACAAAATTCCTAATATGCTCATGGGGATCCTCATGAGCCAACCCACCAAACAAACCCTTCAGTTGTAGGATCTAAAGCATGGTGCTTGTGATGTGGAAAATAGTGTTTCCTTCAGCTGGAGACAAACAAATGGCACCAACACCACCTTTTAGATTTGGGTCATTGAAATCATTGAGGTTACCAATGTCGTCGTGGTGGCCCACTTGGCTACCATTACTTCCGTTTACACTCATTTCTTCCTATGTTTTAACACAAGCAACACAAAACCAAAAGTAAAATAAGTAGATTCAACAATGGCTAAAAAGAACACAATTCAACTTCACCAAAAGAATTTCAAATAACACCACTCTCCGGCAGCGTCGTGATGAGTCCTAGATTTGGACTCATTTAAGGCCTTATTTGTATAGGTTTAGTATCCTCAAATGCTTATTTTGTGCCAATAACTGATGTTAAATCCTTGATTTTCAGGATTATGAATTGAGGAGCAAAGCAAGGACACTAAGTTGCAAAAAGGAACAAAGCGAACTGAAAGTAAGAAGAAAAGAAAGCCTGGTGATCGCCAAGTCCATTTGGCGAGTCGCTGAGTGGCCATTTGACCGCCTAAAGTTCCAGTGTGCTAAGCCATGAAGGAAAGAACCAAGTTGGTGAGAGAAAGCAGCAGACGACAAATCGCCGAGTGGTTCCACGATGCAGTGTTAGATCGCCCAAAGTTACAGTCTTGGAGGATACTGAAGGTAAAGGAAGAAAGGCGATGAAATTGACCAAAGGGCGGATCGCTGAGTGGATCGGCGAGCCCGACTTACTGCACCGAACGGTCATTCACATCACATTCTTAGTGACTATAAATACGTTTTTGAACATTTGGTTTTATATCAAATTTTATACTCTTTACTATCGAATTTCATAATTTTGAGAGTTTTTGAACTCTGAGACAAGTTTTCCTTAGCTTTGAAGAATTGAAGTTTTCACTTTTGAGAAATTGGAAGTGGGTCTTTGAGATTCTTCAATTTGGACCTTTGTATCTTACCCAGTTGATGGAAACTCAGTTTGGTAATGATTTTTATCTTTTTTTGATGTCTACCTAAAACCCTAATTCTTGGGGTGTGAATATGTGATTATGGGCTGATTTAGTTTATGGGTATTGCTAATTGTTAGTTTAAATGTTGTTTAGAAGTGAGTTCAATCATTAATTATGGTTTAATTTAAGAATTGTAGTTGCAAATGCAGTTCTACCTTTGTATTTTTGGCCTGCTCGAGAGAGAGGTTTTAAAACCAAGATTATTGATTGATGGTCTGTGGGTATTGGGTTGTCATGGGTTCAGCTCAAGAGAGTGAATCCTAAACCCTTTTCCACACATTCAGCTCAAAAGAGAGTGAATGGACTAAAGCGTAGGTTGTTCTTATTTTGCATGCTTGTGGATGTTTGAGAGAAATCAACTTCATTCGGAGTAAATTGTTTGAGAGAATGTTTATCCCCTCTAAAGTCTAGCTTATTCACTAATATTTAGTTATTTCTTAACAATTGCAATTACCCATTTGTCTATATTAGCCTATAATCAAATCACATCCCAAGAACCCGTCTCATTACTGTTATTTCATATTATTTGTTGATGTTGTAGTTGATAGTTAAAACCAAAACTCCCTTATTTGACATTCGTGTCACCCCCCAATTTGAATTATGTCTTTATTCGATAATTTCTATTCCTATGGCTGATTTGAATATATTCACACTTTCTTATTAAGTCTTAAACACGTACCACTCCCTGTGGGATTCAACCCCAACTCATTTAGTTGGGTTATTTACTGACTAACGATCGTTGACACTTAGAACTAGATTACGTGTCTTTGATAGAGTTATTCAATCAAAATGGCGCCGCTGCCGGGGAATGGTGTTGGCTAAGACTCTTTGGTTAAGTTGGATTTTGTTCTTGTTAGTTATAGTTGAATCTACTTATTTTTTGTTTTGGTTTGTGTGTTGTTGTTTTAAACAGAGGAAATGAGTGTGAATGGAAGCAATGGTAGCCAAGTGTGTCACTAAGATGACATCGGTAACCTCAACGATGTCAATGAACTGAATGTTAATGACCCTCATTTGATGGGTGGCATTGGTGCCATTTGCTTACCTCTGGCTGAAGGGAACGATGTGTTCCACATTACAAGCACCATGTTGCAGCTCTTGCAATTGAAAGGGTTGTTTGGTGGGTTGGCTCATGAGGATCCCCATGAGAATATAAGAAATTTTGTTGATGTTTGCGGGCCGTTCTCCTTCAAGAATATATCCCAAGAGTCGGTCCGATTGAGGTTGTTCCCATTTTCTTTGATGGGATAATCATGTAAGTGGTTGGCTGAATTGCCACGAGACTCAATCACTTTGTGGGAACAACTTGTCACCGCATTTCAAGTACGATTTTTCCCTCCTTCAAAGATGATGACCCTTCGGGAAAACATCCAAAGCTTTAAGCATTTGGAGGGTGAACCAATTCATGAGACTTGGCTACGATTCAAGAAGTTGGTGTTGCAATGCCCAACTCATGGTTTGCCCGACAACATTTTGCTGCAATATTTTTACAGAAGCCTTGATTCTGTGAACATGGGTGTAGCTGACCAACTTTCTCTGGGAGTTTGATGCAACAACCTTACATTATAAAAGCCCAGCTTTTGGATGGTATGACCACAATTAATCGGTCTTGGTACACCCGTAAGGATCAAGTCTCCCCTCTCACATTTAAATTGACCAAGGAGCAGCTTGAGAAAGACCAAGAGAGGGATCAGAACATGGCAAAGATCATGACACATTGAGTCTTGTGTTGATGATATTTTTTTGTATATATTGGGTTTTGTACGATATATTGTGTTTTGGCACTGTGTTGTGGATATTTGAGCTTGTGGCTCCTTGTTTTAATTGAAAATGGTTTTTGGACCCTTCTTAAAAAAATAAAAAATTGCCACCCTTTTGATTGTGTTTGAATGTGGTTGTTCTTGTGCAAATTTGAGTATCGGTTACGAAATACCGATGACTTGAATAGTGCTCTCAATCAAACAAAAATGAATGTGCGACTACAATGAGGCCAAATGAAGTTGCATAGGCAATATGTGAACTTTTTGCATCTCATTGTGACTAGCCGATTATCGAATTGAGTCTCTTGTGATGAAAATTGCACACTAGCGAAAGTGTGGAGTCTTGTTTGACATTGGTGTCAATGCCTTGTGTGATGAGCTTACTGTGAACCATGTGTGATGACACCTAGAATTTGGCCCGTTGGTCCGGTTGACTAAGTAATGCAAGCTCTTGAAATGATCTTAGGCAACAATTTTAAAGAGTGAAACAATTTGACATTATACCTCTTTTGTGGTCTACCTTGTAAGTGTGTGAACCTTGCTTGAACCCCTTTGAGCCTTATCTTTTTTCTTGGAAGAAACTTGATGAAATTGTAACCTCTCTTTATCCTAAGTTGGGGGTGTGGTGAAAAGAGAAGGTAAATCAATAAATGCAAAAAGAATCCCCCTTGATCCATGGTTTTGACAAAGATGGAACCCTCCATATAAAAAAAGAAGAGAAAAATAAAAGAAGAATGAAAAAGTTGTGGAAATGCAAAAGAAATGGGGTGTCTGGTATTCCATGAAAAGTGAATAATGGGGTAAATTTTGAACATGAATGAAAATATTGAAGAAAAGGAAAGAAAGTGTTGTTCATACCACATTTCATGATGATAGCAGCCATTGAGCCTAAATGACCATACCCTTACACTCAGCCCCATTACAAGCCTTGAAAAGACCTTTTTTTTATCTTGAGTGAGCTGAAACAAATGTTGGTTGGAAAATAAGGGTAAACCTATGGGTGAATTCATGCATGTGTTCATCTTTTTAAGTGTGAGAGTTGTTGTGATTCTGGAGCTATAATTTGTTGAACATTTGTGTGAATATGGAATCATTCTTTGTGTGAGGGCATTTGAGTACCTTTGTTGAATTTGAACTTGCATTTGAAGCAAGTATTGTAAACTTGAGAATATTTGATAATGGTGAGTCACAATTTGAATCTTTGAGTGCACAATTGATCCTTGCATGAGTAAGTTGAGTCTTGTTGTGTGCATTCATGATTGAGTCTTGTTGTGTGCATTCATGATTGAGTCTTGTGTAGCACTGTTTGAGACATCCTTTTTGAACTGCTGAACTTGAGTTTTACTTGAGGACAAGCAAAAGTTTAAGTTGGGGGTGTTGATGAGTCTTAGATTTGGACTCATTTAGGACATTATTTGTATAGGTTTAGTGTCCTCAAATGCTTATTTTGTGCCAATAATTGATGTTAAATCCTTGATTTTCAGGATTATGGATTGAGAAGCAAAGCAAGGACACTAAGTTGCAAAAAGGAACAAAGCGAGCTGAGAGAAAGAAGAAAAGAGAGCCTGGTGATCGCCAAGTCCATTTGGCAAGTCGCCAAGTGGCCATTTGACCGCCTAAAATTCCAGTGTGCCAAGCCCTGAAGGAAAGAACCAAGTTGGCGAGAGAAAAGAGCAGACGATGAATCGTCGAGTGGTTCCGCGATGCAGTGTTGGATCGCTTAAAGTTACAGACCTGGAGGACGTTGAAGGTAAAGGCAGAAAGGCGATGAAATTGACCAAAGGGCGGATCACCGAGCCCAAGTTACTGCGCCGAATGGTCCTTCGCAGCACATTCTTGGCGACTATAAATACGTTTTTGAACATTTAGTTTAGTATCAAATTTTATACTCTTTACTATCGAATTTCATAATTTTGAGAGTTTTTAAACTGTGAGTAGAGCTGTCAAAATGGGCTGGCCCAACCCAACCCTAACGGGCTAGAGAGTTAAATGGGTTGGGATGGGCTGTCCGTTTTAATTAAAGGGCCTATAAAATAGCAGCCCAAGCCATAGCGGGCCACGGGTTGGGACGGGTTGACCCTTCAACCAAAAAATAAACAATATTACTCTCTTAGAAAGAGTGTCGAACGATGACGTTTATGAGCACGACATCAATACATACAAATTTTCATTTATGAATCACACACTTCAGTGAATACTTACAAAAATACATTTATGAATCACACACTTCGGTGAATACATACAAAAATACATAATAGTCAACGTAAGATTTAGCGGAAAAATGTTGATCATTCCACCATTCCTCCCACAAAACACTAGCTAGTTTAAAAGACTTGATTTTTTATTTTTAAAAATATTTATTGATAAAAACTTTACAAATAAAACACTACTAAAAATATATATAATTTTTTTAAAAAAATATTCATAGCCCACGAGCTGGCCTCTGAGGCTTGAGGGTTGGGCATATGAGGCTAGCGAGCCAAATGAGGTTGGGCTAAAAAGCCTTGTTCCGAAATGGGCCAAACAAATTAGGCCCAACCCCACTTAATTCAAGGGTTGGGTTGGGCCGGCCTAGTGGGCTAAGCCCATTTTGACAGCTCTAACTGTGAGACAAGTTATCTCTAGCTTTAAAGAATTGAAGTTTTTCACTTTTGAGAAATTGGAAGTGGGTCTTTGAGATTCTTCAATTTGGACCTTTGTAAAGATGAAATTAATCTTACCCAGTTGATGGAAACTCAGTTTGGTAACGATTTTTATCTTTTTTTTTATGTCTAGCTAAAACCCCAATTGTTGGGGTGTGATTATGTGATTATGGGTTAATTTAGTTTATAGGTATTGCTAATTGTTAGTTTAAATGTTGTTTAGAAGTGAGTTCAATTATTAATTGTGGTTTAATTTAAGGATTGTAGTTGCAAATGCAATTCTACCTTTGTGTTTTTGGCTTGCTCGAGAGAGAGGTTTTAAAACCAAGATTATTGATTGATGGTCTGTGGGTATTGGGTTGTCATGGGTTCAGCTCGAGAGAGTGAATCCTAAACCCTTTTCCACACATTCATCTCGAGAGAGTGAATGGACTAAAGCGTAGGTTGTTCTTATTTTGCATGCTTGTTGATGTTCGAGAGAAATCAACATGGTTCGGGGTAAATTGTTCGAGAAAAAGTTTATCCCCTCTAAAGTCTAGCTTATTCACTAATATTCATCTATTTATTAACAATTGCAATTACCCATTTGTCTATATTAGCCTATAATTGAATCACATCCCAAGAAACCATCTCATTATTGTTATTTCGTATTATTTGATGTTGTTGTAGTTGATAGTTAAAACTAAAACCCCCTTATTTGACATTCGTGTCACCCCCCTTATTTGAATTATGTTTTTATTCGATAATGTCTATTCCTATGGCTGATTTGAATATGTTCACACTTTCCTATTGAATCTTAAACACGTACCACTCCCTGTGGGATTCGACCCCAACTCATTTAGTTGGGTTATATACTGACTAACGATCGTTGCCGCTTAGAACTGGATTAAGTGTCTTTGATAGCGTTATTCAATCACGGCGCCAATTTGATTTAACGTTTCAAGCACACTTCTTCCAATTTTAAGTGTCAAAGATCATAAATCAGTATAAAACCCAACTAAATCAGTTGGGGTCGAATCCCACAAGGAGCGGTACGTGTTTTAAATTCAAATAGAAAGTACAAAAGTGGTCTAATCAGCCATAGGAATAGACATTATTAGAAAAGACATTAAACATATTAAAGAGGTGACACGAATGCCAGATGGGGGTTTTGGTTTTAGTTATCAACTATAAACAGTCACAAAAACTATAAAATAACAATAGGGAGAAAGATTCTTGGGATGTGATCGATTATAGGCAAATATAGGTATATGGGTAATTGCAACTACTAGTAAATAGCTAAATATCAGTGAGTAGGCTAGACTATAAGGGAGATAGTTTTCTCTCGAACAACTATCCTGAATCAAGTGATTTCTTTCGAACATCGACAAGCATGACAATGAAGAACATCCCACATTTTAATCCATTCACTCTATCAAGCTAAATGTGTGGGATTGGGTTTAGGATTCACTCTCTTGAGCTAAACCCAGGTCAACCCAATACCCAGAAACCATTAATCAATAATCTTAGTTCTAAAACCTCTCTCTCAAGCAAGCCAAGAACACAAATATAGAACTGCATTTGCAACTACAATTCTTAAATTAAACCACAATTAATGATTAA
>JAJOOO010001183.1:0-29033 GCA_029582685.1 Solanum piurae | reverse complement strand
ATCACTAAATTTTGTGACAGATTATTCAACAGAAATTTCAAAGATAGAACTTGTGAAAATTAGCAGTAAAAGATTAGTCCAGTTTCAATCTGATTGAGTACATAACATGCTCTCCTGCATGAGTCAATTTTTGTAATGTTTGTCGTGCCATAGAAGTTGACGACTGAAATACATAACAGTTTCTGTTGCGTGTTCCATGCTGTTTTGTCTCTCTGCAGAGATGGTTGAAGATGTGGATCTTTTGGTCAGAAGGGCAGAGAGATGCTTAGAAGCTGGGGCAGACATGATAATGATCAATGCTGATGATTTATGTAGGCAGGCTGGTTTACTAAGATCAGATATTGTTGCGAAGATTGTGGGTCGTCTTGGACTTGAGAAAACTATGTTTGAGGCATCAAATCCTAAAATCTCTGAGTGGTTTGTCAAACGTTATGGTCCAAAGGTTCTAAGCTTCTCTGAGCAAATATATCTAAAAAGCTACATTGCACAATGAAGACGATTCAATTATTTCATGTTGCTGGTCTTTTCAGGTTAATCTTATCGTGGATCACTCACAAGTAATGGATCTGGAATGCCTCAGAGGACGTAACCTGGGACAAAATCACTCATCTGTACTTGGCAGGTCATATTTTCTGCTCTGATCTTGTGGTGCCCATAGAGAAAAATGTGCTCATTGTAGCAAACAACTGATCTCTGTAAAATGCTTTGGTGGTCATGTTCAGATCATGTTTAAACTTTTAAATGAAAAAAAAGGAGAGTATTTCATATATGTACCCATGTACTGTAATGATTTCAGTCTTTCCAGTGACTTCTTTTTTTTTGCTTGAAGTTCAGCTGCTTGTGAAGATGTTCTTTTATGTTCTAGTGCCTAAATGGCTGAAAGTTCACCAAATCTTTGACAGATTTGAGGATCTGCGCTTTTGAAGATTATACTGTGTACCATTCCACCAAAGTATTTGCCTGTTAATGGTTAGCGTATTAAAACAAGCATTGTGATAACATTAAGTGGTATTGGCTATGGGAAAATATTTTTCAATTTTTCCATGTCAGGTTGGTTCAAATTTTTTGGAAAATATGTTCATTAGGAAAACGAGTTCCTTTAAAATGAAACAAATGACTTTCTTAAAGGAAGTAGGGGAAATAAGTTTTACAAGTGACATTTCACGTTAATTTTGTTTCTTCCCATTTTCAAGCACACTTTATCTTTAACGCCACTGTTGTAGCCCCTATCAGCACCACCCTACACCCAACCTTACCTTCTATAGCATGTGCATACTCCATTGTTTTAATCATAGGTTGTGCCTGGTGTGTTTAAATTTTATACATACATTTTGTCTCTATGGGGATAAATCTAAATGAAGAGATGTAGGTAAAGTCCTGCCCGTGGATTATATCAGCGGGTAGATGTATCAGCATGCAAAACAAACCCATTCTTGTTCCTTTCTATTGTAAATCAATTTATATTTACCTTGTTGAATAGGGACGGTTTAAGATCCATTTAACCCAAGCAATGGTGCTAACTGCTAAGGATTACTTTATGACATGTATTGTAAAAAATTGTTCAAATAACCAGAGATGCAATTTCAGAATCTAAACCGTTCAGTTTACCGGTCTCGAGACCAGTTGAAGGATCCCTCTTTTGGATCTTTGAAACAAGTAGTGTACAATTAATGTATTTCTAACCAACATGGAGGATGGTGGTCAATGGCCATGTGACATTTCTCTATCAATATTCTGTGTGCTATCTATGATTGTTTTGACTTCCTTTTAAAAATTTGGTTGCTCAACCAGGTTTTATGGAGACAACGTGCTGATTTTATTAGTATAAGTTTCAAATATTACGTCCCTTCAATTATTAGAAGCAACTTCTGCTTTTGGAACAATTTAAAAATAAAAACAATTAGTGATTCTTGACAAAGTTATATACTCATATTTTGCCTTGGTGAACCAGCTGGTAAATACCAGTTAACACGCTTCATGTCACACATCAACAAGAAAGAATAAAACGGTAAATATGCTCATATCGATGTTTATACCTAATTAAAAACTTGAGAATTTACAAATTTAAGTGAAATATATCTTATTTTACCCATGGTTAAGTGTTAAAAAGCTATGTAGTATATATCTAAGCATTTTACTTTTAGAATGATTCAGTTCATACCGTTTTAACATATCTTGCAAATAAGTTATTGCTTGTCGTGTAGGTGACATATCGACAAGTAGGGTAACTTTTGTTTTGTTCTTTTTCTCCCGCTAGTAATAGTAGGGTAAACTATCCAGGCTTAATTTATTTTTAATGCATTTGACAAAAAATAAAATTTAATGAAATTATTCTTATCATAAAGAGTAAAGACGATTAAAGAAAGGATGTTGGGAGGAATTAAATGTGTGGGATTTTCTTCTCAAATGGTAGATAGAAATTGAATTAAAAATGGGACCCTTTTATTTATCACAGGTCACAATTGTAGATGAATTGGCATTTTGAAGTAAGGAGAGTAATTTATTGATCTACATCCATAAAGATAGAAGTCGGTCCCTCCAATCTGCAATTTTAGCACTATGTCATAATCTTTCTTCTTCTTCTTCTAACTTATGACAGTAGATGTACCCAAGAGCTACAACACCAAAATTTTAATGCTAGATCACATGCATCAGTGTTTTGTCAGTTATGAGTTTTTAATTTTATTTATTTATTTATTTTTGTTGTTTATTGGGTTCTGGATAAATTATTTAGAGATACATATTAAGTGAATTTCTTAATGCAACTACAAAGTTTGGATTAAAGCATACTGCAAAGCCCGTAACTTCCGTTGCAGATCTACCCTATTTTTATTCAAGTAAAGAATAGGTGTACGTCTGCAACTTATTTGGTATATATTGAAGCATAGTTGTTGTAGTTAGTGGTATAAGAATATGTTGTGTGCATATGAACATAGATCATTTGAAGTTTTTATGATTCTGAAGTTCATTATATACGCATATAGTGAATTTGCAAAATGCATATATAGGATTATATGTACAAGCTAAATAATTATCCGCATACAAATTAAACCATATAACTTAACTTAAACGGGTAAAAGTTTGAGTGGGGGTATATAAGTATCATTTAATCATTGATTAGGTACATGTGATTTTGGTTACTGTAGCAGTTTATCTAGTTTCCTTCGTAATCAAATTGTTTATTTTCTCTAGTTGTAGGCTTTGTTTGTATCGATTTTATCCTTTCCATTTGTCTTTAGGAACAAACATTGAGTAGGAAGTTGTAATTGATGGATATTTTCAAAAGTTACTGCCATATGATGGCACTTTATTAACTTCTGTTGTCATGTCTTTGTACACTTATTATTTGTTTTCAACCAATTGATTTAATTTAATTTTCCATTATTAAAATATTCCATGTCGATGAACAGACATTCACATGCCTCCTAATAACTCTTCTAGGTCAATAACTAACAACTCAACTCTATTTAATTCAATTTCTTGACCATCTATTTATTTCACACTATCATTTTGTATTTAATTTTCTTTTTCCGCTGATTTCAATTTATACGATACTCTTTTCTATTTTGGAATGTGTAATTAATGTACTAACAATAATATTTCGTACATGGCTTATAACTTACTAGAATTTGAATTTATTTGACTGATCAATTTCAAATTTGACTTGATGGTTTTTACTATCTATATGCATTTTAATTATAATATATATTATGGGTAAAAACTCTGTTTATGGTCGGTATATATAACTTAAATCTATTTTTTTTTCTTCCTATATGTACTACTATGAGTCTATGACCAATTAGTTTGTACATTAATGTCACGTAGTGAGATGATTCTATACGGCAGAGTTCTTCTTTCCCATTGAATAATATAGTTATCATTAATTAATCCTACAATTAAAGACCATAACTTTGATGCTGATTTGTTTAATGAATTTAAGAATATTAAACGTGTTATGTTGTTTTTTCATAGCAAGAAACTCTGAATAATGTTACGTATTTGAAGAAGTTTCCATAAGTTTTGGACCATAGTAAAACTACGGCATTTATTATGGTTTGAACAACACAAATTTACGACTTCACTATTCAAACAGGAAAACTTATATGGAGGGAAGATTTTTTTCCTTCCCCCCAATACAAATACTTTGATTCAATGTATATTTTCAAGATTAGTCTAATTTGAAGGTCAAAAGGAGGAGGAGGAGATAAAAAAAATGCCAGCAGTTTGGTTTGCTTTAAAGAAATCATTGCAGTGTAGATCAGAGATAAAAGATGTGTATGATCCAAGAAGTGATGGGAGAAATTTAAGCAAGATATCGACGAAAAAGGTGACGACAGGTAGGTCAGGTTGTTCAAGGTCAATTGCAAATCTGAAAGATGTTATACATGGAAGTAAAAGGCATATGGAGAAGCCACCATTACAGAGTCCAAGATCTATTGGAAGCAGTGAGCTTTTGAATCCAATTACACATGAAGTTGTTTTGAGTAATTCAACTTGTGAACTCAAGATTACTAGCTGTAATTTCCAAGATGGTAATGGGAGTAGTACTGGGAATAATGTTGAGAGTATTTCTGCTTTTATGGGTACTTTAAAACCAGGGACCCCTGGTCCTGGAGGACACCACATTGGGTCATCAAGGAAATACAGAGGCTTTGGTAGTCCTATAAGAAAAGGGTCACCTGGGAATTTATCAAGAAAAACAGGGCCTGGATTTGGGGGTGTTGTTTCTAGGCCTAAAGCTTCTTATGGTGCAGATTCCCATGGCTTGACTTGTCATAAATGTGGTGAACAATTTGTGAAATGGGAAGCTGTTGAAGCACATCATCTCTCAAAACATGCTGGTATACACATCTATCTTGCTTCTTGTTGATGTTATACCTTTTTTCGGTTTAACCACATTCCACATTAGTGATTGGATCTGATCTCTTTTTGAGTTTATGTGCAGTTGGTTCAAATTTCTGTTTTTAGTGCAGCAATTGAAGAGCTGTCTTTCTGATAGCATTTCTATTGAATGATTTCATTGCATATCTTCTTTTTTGTGTTTGAATATGTTGCCTTAAAGTATATATATGTTTTTCAGTGACAGAACTTGTTGAAGGGGATTCTTCAAGGAAAATTGTAGAGATAATATGCAGAACAAGCTGGTCAAAGCCTGAAAACAGTTCAAATGGTATTGAGAGAATCTTGAAAGTTCACAATATGCAGAAAGTAATAGCTCAATTCGAGGAATATCGCGAATTGGTAAAGATCAAAGCCAGCAAACTCACCAAGAAACACCCTCGTTGCTTAGCAGATGGGAATGAGCTTTTAAGATTCTTTGGCACAACTGTTGAATGTTCTCTTGGCATGAATAGCTCTTCTAGCCTATGTACATCAGAAAAATGCAAAGTTTGCAGGATTCTACAACATGGATTCTCAATCAAGAAGGAAATCAATGGTGGGGTTGGTGTTTTTACAGCTTCCACTAGTGGAAGAGCACTAGAAGCCATTGAGGAAAATGATGAAAATATATTATCTTGGAGAAAGGCTCTAATAGTATGCAGAGTAATTGCTGGTAGAGTGCATAGACCATTGGAAAATGTTCAAGAATTGATTGGTCAATCAGGATTTGATTCATTGGCTGGCAAAGTTGGACTTTACTCAAACATTGAAGAACTCTATTTGCTCAGTCCTAAAGCTTTGCTTCCTTGCTTTGTGGTGATTTGCAAATCATAAATATACATTGTGCATCAGCCATTCTCTCATGTAGATCAATTGAAGTTCTTTATGTTTACTTGATTCCCTCATTCCATACTTCTTTTTTTAATTAGTTGAGAAGTGTCCTGCTTCTAACAAGTGTAAATTTTATTCTTTTGCATTGAGGTATATGGGTGTTTGAATCATAGTAGTTTCTTTCTTGGTGATTTCAACTTGCTACTTAACAGTAAAATGTGACCACAAAAACTCGCCCTTGGTGGATATAGTAATTTGATATTTGTTGATGATCGGAGGTGACAGATATTCCATGAAATTAATTGAGGTGCGTAAAAGCTTGTCCAGACACCATCATAAAAAAAATTAGAACAAAAGGAAGTTTTTCTAGTGTGTAAACGGAAAATTCGAGATATCTCCATAATAAGTGGTGTAATAGATGAGATATATTTATTTACTCTTAATAACCATTATCGAGTTCAAGGCCTAGGATTGACAAAACTTTTGGTAGGGTCGTAGGGATCATTTGTTGAAAAGAAATTATTCATATCAGATGTTTACATTAAATCATATAAGTTTACATAGCTAAGTGATTTAATGAGAACACATGTCAAATAATCCTGAGGTTAGCAATCCCGAGATAACTTATCCCACCAAGTATATGGGATAACTTATCCCATCACTATGATATAAATGGTGGGATAAGTTATCCCAAACATGGCAACCAAACAAGATGATTTTTTTTATCCCATCACTATTATTTTTAATCTCTCACACCAAACGACCCCTAAATATCTCATGATTAATTATAGAATTAAAAAATAAGTCCTAAACTTCCAACGTTTATTTATTTTGAATCAAAGAGAGTATATTTCTTAAATTTGAAGATGACGTTCACAAGTTTAATAGTGTTGATTCTAGTTACTCTATACTCCTATTATTCATGTCCCCCTTATTTAAATCACCAACTGCACTCTTTCATAATTTCATAAATACTTAATTCAGGGGACAATAAAATTTGAATTGGAACACCAACAATAAATATATTAATTCAGGGGAGCAAACTCATTCATGAACTTTTGTCTTTCTCTATTCAATAATGACAATGGGTAAACCTGTAAGAAATCAAAATCTTACTAAAAGATTCATGATGAGTAGTAATACTCTTTTTCTTTTGTAATACTGCTGTTTCTGGGGTCAAATTCATAATACAAGTACGTCCCACTACATTAAAAATGATTTTTATCAATAATTAATTAAACTGTTGTTGAATATGTTTTTTTATAGACAATTAACACCTTTTGTAAATGTTCATTAAATTTATAGCGATATTGAATCTAATGACAATTAATTAAGGTCAGTAAAAACTTTAACATTCTTTGATAATGTGTATATTTGTTACCGCTAAAAACTGTTTTTGTTGTTAGTGTAATAATCCTTGAAAGTTCCAAGAAGAAAGTATAGTATGCATTTATTTTTTGGATTCGACTTCACTAAAATTGGAAATAAATTCTGACAGTGACTTGCATTTGCAAGGACTACTACATGTGGGTCATTATTATACAGTTGGTTGATCTATGGGTCATTTTTCTTTGGTGTAAATCCAGTCAATTTAAAACAACAAGGCAGAAAAACACAACCTCAGTACTACATCAATTCTAGCTAAATTTTGCCAGTCAAGAACCGTAGGGATTGTTTTAATTTGTAGGATTTATGCATCTATAAAGTAAATGATATCTCAAACTTAATCAGAGGTCTTGGATTTGAGTTTCTCTGAGTATATAGTCGTTTTTGTTAAGGAGCATTTTACCTCCAATTGGGACTTTCTGGTGTGAGTTGAGATTAAATCAGGTTTCAATGCGGATATCAAACACCGGATGGAAAACAAAAAAATATATATAACTAGTATCATATCCCACTAGGCACCAACTAAACAAGAGATAAAATAATTTCATATTATATTTTGGATTTGTTATTCCGTATACCAAGCGAGTCCTATTTGTACTCCCACCATTTCAAAATTAATGATTTTTTGGTTAAAAATTTAATTATTGACATTAATTAAAGGGTAATATATCAATATTATCCTTGTATTTCTTCCTTAACTTTACTGAAAGCCAGAGATAGTTGAAAAATCAATTAAAAGGAACGGCTATTTTGGAAAAATAACTCAATACATTCTTGGACTTTGTTCATTTTGGATCATATAAAGGGAGTCAGAAGTTTATTTATTTTAGAATGGAAGAAGTGTATGATTTCATGCCCTCTAGAGACTAGAATGCCACTTCCATTTTCTCATTTCACCATGCTACAGTGTTTAACTAAATGTAGGATGTTTTTTTATTTTAATTATTTTGATATTTTCCAAAGCACTGCTTTGAAAGTATAATGCACAATTTATAAGGTACACCAAAATTGATCTTTAGCGAAATTATTTAACCGAAAATATTTTTTTAAGAAACAATTACGGTTTAACACTCTTGTTGGATAATGGACTTGAACAAAATTTCCTGACAAGTAACTGAAGAGATAGTTTACCAACTTTGAAGTATAATTTACCTATATCTAGTGTTAAGAGTTAATTATATTATTTCCCTACTCTTTTTTAAATTATAAAAATTTCTTAAAATTTATGGATTTCGGATACATCACTGGACTTCCGGATACATCATTAGACTTCTGGGTACATTAGCAGACATCCGGATACATTGGTGAGGGATGTATCCGAGAGGAGAGAAATGTATCAGAGAGGGAATAGGTCATTCGTATACATCAATGGACTTCTAGATAAATCAACAAACGTCTAGATACATAGGTGAGGGATGTATCAGAGAGGGAATAGGACATCCTGATACATCACTGGACTTCCGGATACATCAACAGACATTTGGATACATAGGTGAGGGATGTATTAGAGACGGGATAGGACATCCGGATACATCAACAGACATCCGGATACATATGTGAGGGATGTATTAGAGCGGAGAAATGTATAAGAAAGGGGAGGGATGTATCCGAGAGGCAGATGGAGATGTATCAGCAAGATGAGAGTGATCTATACGAGAGGGGATTTTTGAAATTTTCTTAAATGGTAAGAAATTTTGGAGATTATGGTAAAATAAGATGTGTATTCAGTTAATTTTTCCTTTAAAAGATGTCGTCGCTCTTGCAAGATAGTGGACTTGAAAAAAAGTTCTGGATGGGCCAGTATTGAGAATGGCCCAAACCTCTCGCAGTGCCAGAATTTGGCCCAAGTCCTAAGCAGGTTAGTCTCTTCTTCTATTCAAATATGTTTTAAAAGTTAAAACCTTGCAAGAAATATGTTGAAATTTCTGAGCCTTACTTACTTTACGATGAAGCATTTCAATCATGTCAAGAATCATTAAAGTTTTGGAAAATTTCTTATTTATCAGCAGTGACAGAAGGATAGAAAAATTTACTATTTTTTCTCTTCTTTACTGTCACTTTAATTCCTTCCGACTATAAATCATGGTGTTGAAGTATTTTATTGTTTCAATGGCTTGTTTCTTATAAGGGATTCATAATTATCCTACTAAAGAACATATATATGTTTAATATGAAATGCCTTCGCAAATAACAAGATAATCAATAGTACTTTGTCATTCATAATTTTCACCAAAAGGAACTTTTACTTATGAATTGAAATATGTCCGATTTTGATGATGGGGATATAAACAAGTTGTGAAACCTATCAAAAATAATTTAATTTTTTATTTTATCTATCATAAAAATTGAGTAAATCATAGATCATAAACAAGAAATTAAAATATCCCAAATCATGCTCTGTGGAGAATTTAAAATTTCAAATCAAGGTCCCAAATTGCATGTCCAAATACTAATTTGAAATCATTACTTCATATTGTTACTCCAAAAGCAAGCTTAGATAGGTCTTTTTACTAAAGGAACCATATATATGTTATAAACATAATAAAACTAGGGTTAGTACAACGGCAATAGCATACATATATATATCTATGCTATTTTAAAAACATGAGGTCTTAGAAATGTTATTAATTGAACTTTTTCCCTTCATTAAAAGAGCCTACAACAGATAAAACTGTCATTTACTATTTTCCTCTTAAATAATTATTTTCTAGGATTTTTTTATGACAATATAATGTGGTAAACAAAATAAATAAAATAAAGAATCAAATATATTGAAAAAAGAGGTTCACGTTTTTAAAACAACTTTGTAACTTTTATGTATGAAAAAAATTATTTTAACATTAATAGCTAGTTTTTAAATTATTTTATTTATTTATATATATATAATTTTATTGATTGACATTAGATACCAAGCAAAACGTGTACTCGAAATTTGTGTACATATATGGCTTACCCATTACATCAACGTTTGTTACAAATTAGTTAGTCATATATACATATTCTTATAAGGGGTCGTTTGGTTATCAGGATAGGATAGCCAAGGATATCCTACAAATTGAGCTAGGGTGAGATATTCCAATGGATTAGCTATCATATGCCCCCTCCATATAGAATAACTAATCCCGCCATTTTAGTACAAAATACATTAGGAGACTAATTACTATCCATAAATTAATGTGAGATCAAATAATTCTATATTTTATCCCAAATTTTTTATCCCTTATCTAACCAATCAAACAATCCGTGGAATCTAGTATGTTTTCATAAGAAAATAAACGTGTCTAAAGCATTCATTAAATACATACAAAGTATTCATCAACTTAGGATTGGGGACCATAAATTACTCAGTATTTCATATGACCAGACTACCACAGGAGAAAAGTCGATCCAAGCTAAGCTAGGGGCCTAGGGGCATGGTTGTTAAAAATTATAATGTCACTACTCTACTTTATGCATGACTCAAATTTTATTTGATGTTACGTTAGACTACATCGCCAATATAAATAGTTGCGTACATTAATCAATATGCTCAATCACATTTCTCTTCTTCTTATTACATTCTAGTTAGGATCCCTACAATATTGTTCTTCAATATATATTTTTCCTTTAGAAAAAAATCATCATGACTAGTGAGCAGCAATCTGTCTTTTGTAACCAAATCAATTCTGCATCATTTGGTGAGAGTAAGATAGATCAAAGCCCAATTCAACGACGAAATGCTAATTACAAGCCAAACATTTGGAAGTACGACATCTTGCAGTCACTTAAAAGCCAATATTCAGTAAGTTTAATTTGTGATTTTTTATTTATTTTTGTCTCTGTTATACCTCAAGATATGTTATATCTGCTATATCAAAAGTTTATAGTACGTATACCGTAATTGTTCAAAAATTCTTTAAACTATATCAATCTATATATAAAAGTCAAAATGACTTAATTCTAAATATAAGACAAACACTACCTTTGCTACTAAATCAGATTAGCGTTGGATCGGAGCTTACATATATAGTTATCGATTACAACAATAACATACCCGATAATCATATAGTTACTGGATGAAAGAATAAAATCCGATACAAGTAGCCTAGTTACCGCTCAGTGTATTCAGTGAATTTCCGTAATTTAAGTGGCTGGGTAGGTAGAAAAATTTAAATTTTGATCAACACTAAATTCCAGGACAACAATCTAACTTGGAAACCATGACCAAATATTCTTTCTAGCTATGTTAATACTTATGCAACTTAGAATTTAGAAGCTAAGTCAGGTTGTGTCATCCATTTGAATCTATGCATGTGTAGTATGTTTCACAAGCAAATTAACGTGTATCAAAATTAAATCATTCAGAGTGATTAAATTATATAAAGAAAATTATAAGAATTATATAGGTCATAAATTATTTTTTGTGAGTATATCTTAATTATTAATTAAGCACCGAAATTTCTGACTTTCCGACTCATAAGAGTACTCAACAATGTACTCCTTTCGTCTCATATTGGTTTATCACTTTTCATGTTGCACAATGCTTAAGAAATCATGAATGAGAAGGCAATTTACTAATTCACCCCTTAAAAAACTTCTTGAGAATTTTACAAACAAATGTGAACACTTTCAAAAAGAATATTTAATTGCAAGGGTAATATAAAAACTTAATTAATGCTTTCTTGATTTAATAATATGGAATAACTATTTTTAGTATACTGATCAACTAATATGAGACGGAGAGAGTAATATATTAGGATTGATCCAGCACCATATACTCATTGGACCCATGTGGTATGATGGATAAACACCCAACATGGGTGTGTTTGGCCAGGAATTCGGATACATACACTGTGCAAACCCGCCATGGTGCGTTACCACTAAAAGATAGAAGAAAAAAAGGACGTAATCCTGACTACTTTTGTGGAGAAAAATCTAGGGGGTTGTTAAAATATAAACAGCACTCTATTCGTGGCTCAAATTTCAGTGAATTTTAGACTTCATCGTCTTATATTAATCGTTACATTAATCAATTTGTATGCTCAGTCACATTTCTCCTCTTCTTCTTCTTACATTCTAGCTAGCTACGATGCATCACTAGAGTATTGTTGCTCAATATATATTAGTTTTCTTAAAAAATATGACAAGTGAGCAGCAATTATCTGTCTATTGTAACCAAATAAATTCTGAATCAATTGGTGAAAGTAACATAGATCAAAGCCTTATTCAACGACGAAATGCTAATTACAAGCCAAACATTTGGAAGTACGACATCCTGCGGTCTCTTAAAAGCCAATATTCAGTAAGCTTGTGATGATTTTTATCTGTTATACTTCAAAATAAAATAAGTTATCTACTTTAATTATCAGACTTTATAATATACAGTAATTAATCGTGCAATTTTTTTTTAAAAAAAAAACTATATCTCTTCTATATAAATACAGAGGCGAACCCATGATTTAAGAACTTTAGGTGCACCAATATTACCTTAGCTTAAATATGAACTTTCAGATAAATTTAAAAAATAAAAATAATAAAATAATATTGTATAGCTAAATTTGAACTCAGATCTCACAATGACACAAACACAACCTTTACCAGAAGACCAAAAGAACTTTATGCAATTTTCAATTTTGTAACAGCTGATACTTAAATATTGTGTCACGTTAGACGGCAGTCAAAAAGTCAACTTTTAAACTTTCGTCCTTTTGCTACTATAATGCTGATTAAAATAAAGAAGGTAGTGTACTTGAACACAAACCTCTTATCATCATAAGTATCATGTTCCTTAATTACTCCGACCCCAGCAACGCATATGCAAAATGTTGGTGTTACGAGCTGTACGTGCATAAAAAAACCACCACCACTTTTAAATTGTTCTTATGGACAGTATTTACCTATTTTATCTTTTTAAGTTATTATTAAATACTTCCTCCGTTTTAAAAAGAATGACATCATTTTCTTTTAGTTTGTTTTAAAAATAATGATCTTTTTTTTTTGGTAACATTTTAATTTCAGTTTTCCACGTGAAATGTTTAAGGCCACAAGATTAAAGGGTGATTTTATATTTGACATAACTTTAATTTAGGACCACAAGATTCAAAAGTCTGTTTTACCTTCTTAAACTCCGTGTCAAATCAAACTAGGTCACTCTTTTTGAAACGGAGAGAGTAATAAGAATAGCGGGAGCTGTTATTTTATAGGGTAAATTTCATAAATGACAAACAGATTTAATCAAATAATGTTTTATAGTTATAGTAAACTTAATTGCACTTTATGGCTATAGTTTAATTTTCTATGGAACTTTAGATTTGTATATCTCGATTTTTTTTTGTTTTAAATTTATACAAATATTTTTCTTAATATGGATACATGGGCGTTAAATATGATAACAAAAAAATTACAGAATTCCATGATGCCGCTAATCTATTTTACTAAAATATTTTGCCCAAAATAAGTTCTACTATGATACTAACACCAAAATGTATACAAATTAATTACTATATATATACAAGTATATGCATAAATACACCTCAATATAGTTCTGTATATATGGAATCAAATCACAATTTTGTATGTATATAAATAATAACTAATAAATATACAAATTGCTATATACCTTTTGGATTTATACGAATACATGTGATTCTTCAGATTTGTCCAAATCTAATGAGCCAGACACAACCTCTTCAGATGTTATTATATTAACTGATTACTATTATAAGAATCATTGTTTTTGACTTTTCTCTGGTTTCCTCCTTCAACTATTTTGATCTCGCTTGCCTTAACATTATTGATAACTTGCTGCAATGTCATTGAGTCATTATTTTTCTTGGATTTCAACTCTTCAATATATTTTGCCTCTTCAGTTTCTCTAGATTTTGGAATAGACCCTGCATTGACTCCAAAATCTTGTGTTAAACCCATCGAAAATTTGGACGGTTAACTGCAATAGTGAAATCACGATTAAGAGGGAGAGAGTTTCAAAATTCAAGTTGGATGTATATGAGTGATTTTAGGATGGAATTAGAGAATGAAGAGATAAAATTGTGTTGGTATTAATGAGTATACAAAATCGGAAAGGCTATTTATGTTTCGGTATACAAAGTAGGTTTAGTCCACATTTGATAGCAAAATATATTAAATTATAGCCACACACAGTAATTAAATGAAACTATACCCTCATTAAATAATAAATTAGTAATATTTGTCTACTCGCGTATTTTCCCCAAATTATGCAGGAAGGGAAGTACAAAAGAGAAGCACAAAAGTTGAAAGAGGAAGTTTTGTGGCTTGTGGCAGAGATAGAGAATCCATTGGCCAAATTAGAGCTTATAGATAGCATCAACAAAATGTCCCTCTCTCATCTCTTTGACAAAGAAATCATGGTGTTTCTACAAAACATGGAATTTGCAAAGAAGCTGAAGGATTCTGGCCTTGAAATGGATCTCTATTCAACTGCCTTATATTTTAGGATTTTTAGGCAGTATGGCTATAATGTGACACAAGGTACGTACACAAATATCTTAGATACTTCTCAATATATAATATAATATTCAAATTAAAATTCACCATCGACTCAAATTACACCTTTCCTATATTAAATTCTATGTCCAGTCAAACACCATCACATAAATTGAGACTGATTTCTATAAACTTATATTTGTATAACACAGATGTATTCCTTAGCTATATGGATGAAATGGGTGAACAAATCGAGGTAGACGCAAACCTTGATCCAAAAACAATGATGCAACTATTTGAAGCTTCTCACTTGGGCTTAAGGGATGAAAATATGTTGAATGAGGCTAGAATATTTTGCACTAAGAATTTGAAAATTAGTTGTAATAATATGATTCCAATGGAAATGCCACTGCATTGGAAGGTGGAATGGTACAACACTAGAAAGCAAATCTCCAAACAGGAAAACGAAAAAGAAGAAAGGGTGTCAAACTTGAAGCTTCTTCAACTAGCTAAACTCAACTTCAATATGGTTCAAGCTGAGCATCAGAAAGATCTTGTCGATATTTTGAGGTAGAGTTTAAGTTTTATGCATTGTAGGTTATTAGAGAAAGGATAATTTACAAGATTATCTGATCCCTTGCAATCTCGATAAGAATTAATGGGTACGTACGTAATTATCTGGTAAATATAGTAGAGTAATTTATCAATTACTCCAAAACTCCCCCTTCAAATATAAATTTCATTCAAAGTGGGTGTTAGTTAAATTCTCGAGAAAAATAATAAAACCAGACATCCTGAAGAAAAAAAAAGGAATTTTTTAATTTGTTTATTTAAAAGGAAGATATTCTTCAAATATTTATTTATTTTACATATTATCCTGTTGTTTGGAGAAATTAATATATAAAGAGGAAATAGGGAGACAGCAAAATCTTATCATGTTGTTTGGAGAAATTAATGTAAAAAGGAAAGGAAATTGACATGGTTGTTGTGTTGTTAATTTGGTAGGTGGTGGAGGAATTTGGGACTAATAGAAAATGTAAGCTTCAGCAGAGATAGAATTGTCGAAAGCTTTTTGTGGTCCGTGGGTGTTGCTTTTGAGCCTCAACATTCTAATTTTAGGAATTGGCTCACCAAAGCTATCACTTTCATTATAGTAATTGACGATGTCTACGATATTTATGGCACTTTGCAAGACCTACAACTATTCACCGATGCTGTTGTCAGGTATAACAAAAAATTAATATTATATGATATCATGTTGAAGCGTGTGACCATTTTATTTAAAAGCAAAGAGCATACTATTATTATATAATTATATACTCGATACTTTTTTCCTCTATTCAGATGGGATCCTAAGGAAGTTGAGGAATTACCATCATGTATGCAAATCTGTTTTCGGAAACTATATGATACCACAAATGATGTAGCTCTCGAAATTGAGCAACAAAAAGGCTGGAATTTTCCAGTGTCAACATATCTACAAAAAGTGGTATATATAGTTACTTAATTTAATTATTGTCTATGATATTAAATCAGTAACATATGACACAAATTTAACACGAAAATAAAACGTTTTCAGTGGGCAGAATTTTGCAAAGCATTGCTTGTGGAAGCTAAATGGGATTCAAAGGGTTATACACCAACATTTAGTGAATATTTAGATAATGGATGGAAATCATCAGGTGGCACTGTGATATCTCTTCATGTTCTTCTTGGTTTGGCTCAAGATTTCTCCCAAGTTGATGATTTTCTTGAAAATGAACAAGACCTTATATACTATTCCTCCCTTATAATCAGGCTTGGAAACGACCTTGGGACTTCAACGGTAAGTAATTACTACTCCCTCTGTTTCAAAAATAATCACATACTTTCCTTTTTAGTCTATTTAAAAAGAGAATGACTTTTTTTTTCAACTTTCCACTTGACATGTTTAAGACCAAAAAATTAAAAGGTATTTTGGTAAGTTTGACATATATAACTTTAATTTAGGACTACAAGATTGAAAAGTTTATTTTTTTATCTTCTTATTTTCTTAAATTTTGTGTCAAGTCAAACTATGTCATTCTTTTTTAAACGAATAGAGTACTCCCTCCGTCCACTATTAATTGTCATACTTTCTATTTTTAGAGTCAAACTATAAAAACTTTGACCAACATTTTAAGATATATTTTTTCATCATATTGATATGTAAAAAATTGCAACGTATAGTACTTTTCGTATAGTTTTTGAATATCCAATTTTTTTGTTTAAAAAATCAAATTAATGTAATCTAATTTAACTTTGAAAATAAGTCAAATTGACTTTCGAAAAGCGCAACATGACAAATAAAAGTGGACGGAGGGAATAGTATTTAGTAGGACTAATTCAATTTCCGATCTATGTTGTTCCTATATATTAATCAATTCCCGGGTACTTATGTTTCAGATGACATTATATTGTGAAAAGAATTACATGATCGGTGTATAGATATAGATATTAAATTATTCGATCTGACATTTCCGAGTACATATATTACAGGCTGAATTGGAAAGAGGTGATGTGTCTTCATGTATCTTGTGCTACATGAGGAAAGAAAATGTTAAGGAAGATGTAGCAAGGAAGCATATCGAAGAGATGGTGATAGAAACATGGAAGAAAATGAACAAACATTGTTTTGAGAATTCATCATCGACATTAATAAAGTTCATAATGAATATTGCCCGTGTTACACATTTCATATATCAAAATGGAGATGGATTTGGTGTTCAAGATAGAGAAACTCGACAACAAATCTTATCTTCTTTGGTTCAATCTCTTCCTCTCAATTGATGACAACAAATAGTACATACGTACTACACATGCAAGGCATATTTTTATCATTAGTGAGAGAGAAAATTAAAGTGGATATGTACTAAGTCCTTTTCTTTCCTTATTTTGGTTGGTTGTAAATCTTCAAATTTAGCATTCAACAACCATTTCTATCGGCCACTAAAAATGTAATGTAATACTAGTAGTTTTCATGGATTTTTTTAAAAAAAAATTGTGCGGAAGAGTTTTCTATTGCTGGTATGTATTTATTTTGATCTTTTATCCTAAGCTTGATAGATTTATTAAAAAAAATTGTTAAATTTATAGTGAATCTTACGTGGCTAATAAAATTCACTCGTAGGTGTGTCAATTCCTCCAAATGATTAAGTACCATGTAAAGCTTTTCCTGGTACTCACATTATTAAAAATGGCCAAGAAGGATTGTGATAAGTACTCATCTCAAAGAAATAATAGTATATCCTTCTATTTTTATAAGATAAAATTGTTCAGCAAACACACATAAAAAATTAATTATAATAAAAAAGGTCTGTTCACTGTCTCTTTAAGCAATTAAAAAATTAAATAATTTTAGGGAAATTTTCACAAATAGCTACTATAGGAAACTTAATTAGGTTCCTTAAATAAAGTTTGCCTAATTACATTCCATAACTATATGAAACTTAATTAGGTTCATTAGCTACAGTTTACCTAATTGTATATTTCACATGAATTTAATATTATATACAATTCGTTTTTCAAAAAATTTAATGAATTTAGACAATAATTTCGGTTGAGAAAAAAGAAAATAATCCCATAAATTACGAAATTGTTTCTCATTAGAATTTCATACCAAATATGACTCCCTTCATAATAATTGCTTATTATCAATTACTTTGTATTTATATTTGTATATATTGACTTATATGAGTTAGATATTGCGTTTACTAAAAATGTATACATTGCACTTTTATTTTGTATAAGTATAATTTTGTTGATATAATTTTTGTATAATTGTTTGAAAACCATAATGAATTTGTATATATGTATGAAGTGACTACTAGATTTATTATTATACGTATAATTGACTGGTAGAGTTATATATAGTTAGAATTTTTCATAACTTATACAAATCAAAAATATCAACAAATCATATATATATATAAAAAAATCAATTGATAAATATAAATGAATCTATCGTATATGTACCACTGATGGACAAAAATATACAATTAAATGTATAAATTTGTATAAAATCTGAAAAATAATATTTTTAAATTAACATTATACAAAAATAAAAAAAATTGAATTCGTTAAAATATAGAAATTAAGTTATACAAAACCACAATTCCTTCCCCATTTCGTTGGTCCATTAACTCAGATTGGACTTCTTCTTCGATTAATTGCCTGTAGATGCAATTTTTTTTGTCTTACATAAAGATAAGAAATCGTCCAATTTTTGTGCATGCATTTGAATACCTCAAGTGATTCTCTTATGGTTGAGATATTCGAGATTATGGCTGAAAAATATGAAACAATGGGAGAAATTGAAACAAATGATACAAATACAAAAAAAATAAAAACGGATGTAAGGGTTTTATGGATAAAATTAAGTGAGAGTGGAAGAGAGATAGTGGGAAGATTTGTATAAAAGGGGAATTGAGTTACTACACGTTCTATATCAAAAGTGGGGCCCAATTTAACCATTTTCTATAATTAAATAAAACTATAGTCATGTAGCATAATTAAGTACTAAATGTTAGCTTATACTAGTTATATAATTTTTCCATAATTATTTTATCTTAGTGATTGCTTCTTCTTTTTTCTTTCTAATAGTGCACGTAATTGAGAATCCTCATACTGATGACACTTGGTCCGATCAACCAACAAGACAAATACTCCTCCACACTAACACCTCAATTAGCCAAAGCTTAAAAAATTGTAACCAAAGGACGAATATGAGCTGAAATGGAAGCCAAAATGATTTGGCTCGAAAACAAGTTTTAGCTACTAGATTTTGGAATTTTATTTTTAAAATTTCATAAATAGACAAATTCTATGGCCGAACAGACTTTGCCAAAAATGTACTAAAGTATACATTCAATATCTACGGACAAATGGATATATATACTCTAGTTTTTGGACGGTAGGGGTATCAATGTCCCAAAAGTATGACAGAGGGTATTTGCATACAATTTACAATAGTTTGGAGATATATTTGTCCTTTTTCCAAAAAAAACTTATTATCACAAAATGAATAAAGATTATGAATATTATTTTATATGTTCTCTGGATTATATTTGAACCTAAAATCAAGTCACTGCTTATGCGGGTGAGTCATGTGAGATTTTCACAGATTTATTGTGATTATCCCTTGATCATTCATATATAAGTAATATCAGTTTTTAAGTTATGAGACTCTTACGATTAAATTGTTTAATTTGGTGTACATATTGAGTACCGATGAATATTTTCCGTCAAAAGCCTTTGATTTAAACTAATGTTTATATAGTTGATCGATAGGCCTTAAATGTTTATATATTTATACTAAATTAAGACGTATGCTTTTTATTTGTTTTTAAATATTGGATAAAGTTAGTTACTATATTCATGTTGAAGAGATTTCGAAGTTGGTTCACAAAAATCGTTATATGTATGGTCTTCTTTTCCAGATTTCCAGTATTATCAAGGAAAAGGGGGTTAAATTTGACTTCTACTATTCCAAAATAATCAATATTACTCTTTTGTTGTGTTGTTTGCACAAAAATATTTTTGCAATTATCAGGACCGTCTTAACCACTAGTTCACTAAAGCCATCATTTGGGCTCCATATTTTTTGGGCCCCCATTTTATAAAAAAGTACTTATGTTAATGGGTTTGGGTTTTTACTTTAGCATGTGGATCGGGTTTGGTATTATGTCAATGGGTTTGGGTTTTTGTTTTTATTTTAATTAAATGACCTGATTTTATATTGATGATGTACGTGGATCTCTAATAAGAGGTCATGTCACATTAATGGTTTTGAAAATCTGGATATGAATTTCGTTAATGAAAAGTGGCATGAATGGACCTTTTCTATAACGGTAATGGCATAAATTAGTCAAGCTTTTAACGAATGGTATAGATAAGCCTTTTCCAATACTTCGATGGTATATTTGAGCATTTTCCCTTCCATTTTTTTTTTTTTAGAAAATGATTGAATATCTAACTCAGATGTTTTCCACACGGAATACACTAATAATCACGTTCTTCGTAAGGGCGACTGCATCAAGTTGCAAAGAAGAAGAAAACCAATTATTTCTTCCTTGAAATTAATATTTCCGCGTCCATGCAATACTTTTCTCATCTTGCATATTTTACAACGTTTTTTTTCGTATTTTTAAGTTGCTATTCGAATTTGGTCCTATTCCATTTAATTTTATTGATTTGTTACGTAATTATAAAATTAACAATTTATATATATATATATATATATATGATATTCAACATGTCTGCATTACATGTGTCTTTCCACACTTACATATATATATATATGCCAGTTTTTTTCTTTCGTTTTAATTTGTTTGTCTTATTTTTATTTTTATTTTATATATTTAAGAATTACATAAAAAAATACTATAAATCATGATAATTGACAACTAATTTTTTTTTTAAAAAAAATATAAAAATTTGATTGATTCATAAAATGAATCTATCAGTGTCACATAAAATGGGACAAAAGAAGTAACATGTATTATTTAATTTGGAAACTACGTATAAAGTATTGTAAATCTCAATAATTAACAATATTTGATTGACTCTTGAAATTCTATATATGCTACATATATTGGGACAAGGGAAATAACATATATTATTTAAAAATTAGGGGAAAAAGACAAATATAAAGGGTATATATGCTCTAGTTTTTGGACGGCAGGGGAACCAGTGTCCTAAAAATATAACGGAGGGTATCTGCATATCATTTACGATAGTGCGGGGTATATTTGTCCTTTTCCCCTAAAAATTACGTAAAAAGTATTATAAATTACAATAATTACCAACTTAAAATATTTGAAAATCATATTAAAATTTAATTGACTCTCTAAATTTTTTCTATGTCACATAAAGTGAGACAAAATAAGCTTGTGCTAGCACATACACTTATGTTGTATCAATATTATATAAATAATATATATATAAGCCTGTATATTGATATAAAATTATTTATTATAGATGTATATACATTCATATACACTATTTGTACACTGGAGCAGTTCATCTTTCTTACTAAGTTGATTTTTTCTTCAATTTTATCCAACTCAAATCTCCTCTAATTAGTTCCAAATTTTAAATATTAACTTAATATTTTCACCGCTCACATCACAATAGTAGTAGCGTAAAGGCCGTAAGTCGGGGGGGCGGCCTTATCATAAGGCTATTACTTTCACACCTCTCTCTCTCTCTGAGAGAGTGATCCGCTGCGTGAGCAACCCGACTGTGCCTTACATGTGCTCTACAGGCCGCACGTAATCTTTCTTCCCAACGAGCCCTTTTTTTTATTTGGAAGACGGGCATTGCGTTCGGTTCGAAAGGCATGGTTTTCAGTATGTCTCCAGATAGGGCCCCCACTAGTCCGGCTAGCTAGTGAGCGGTTCTTTCGGGCGGGAAGCAGGCCGGACCCTACGGGCGGGCATCTCCCGCAACGCAAGCACCATTGTTCGACACCACCCGAGAAGCTTTTTTTAATAAATTATTAACGATTCACATTTAATTATTAGAATTTGAGCTAAGCATTGAATAGACAAAGAATTATTTGTTTGACTAATATAATAAATAACAGTACAGTAAATGTTATCTATGAACTTAACTCTAAGATATAAAAGAAATTCAAAAAAATTCTTCGTGCTTTCCGTGGATAAAATAGAATTTTGCACGTGTCACGACCACCATATACTGTACAAAAGCCCAATAATTGACATGAAAAAAAGTGAAACAAACTAAAAAAAAATAAAAATCGAAGGCCCTTACGACAATTCCCACAACATCATCATATGACATCATTACATGAGTATTTGATTATTATTTTTATTTTCTATCTTATATTCAATATCTATATTTGAATCCGATTAAATCTGAATTCGCACTAAAAAATTCCTTATTGGACGATAAAACACTCTCTAACAAATACGACTCTATATATGAAGACCTCTAATTAAGGATAAAGTTGTACTTACCACCACAACTATCTTTCTTGGTCATTATATGATTACTCACTTCGTCAACTTCTACAATACACGGATTACAAACAACACGTTAACACTGAAACAATTCAAATAAAAGTGGGCCAAAAAAGTGATTGAGCGGCTATTTTTGAATAACAAAAATAATTAGGTTATTTAAAAATAAAAAGATTTGACCTAATTGAACCCTTTTTTTTTATTTTCTGTTTTACTTTTATATGACGACATTAATGAAATTTTTTAGAAGTTAATGTATTTGTTATCAGAAATCATATTAAAATACTATCTAACACCCTATAAATAAAAGCAGTAGAACATCAACCTACTTCTGATCTAAGTAATGACTATATTGAAAATATTCAATGAATGAATAGGTATGTAAGATTAGAATTTTCTAATTAATGATCTGCGTCCTACAATCTTAATAATAGTCATCCAATTAATGATCATCCGTAAAGCATAAACTTTCAATCCACAAAACTAGCTCAATAAATGAGAATTGTACGAATAATATTAAAATGATAGTTTAGGCCAGGTATGAAAGTCACACTCTACATTTTTTAACACTATTAACTCATTAGTATACATCAACCCATGATGTAATCAGCGTAGAGTAAGTGTGAAGCTGAAAATTGAAATGTACTTGGGAAGAAATTATAGTGTTCAACTACCACCCATGTTGCAGTTACAGAGCAAGTTGAAGTTGAAACGTATGTACATGGTCATGAGAAAATTCAGTTTTCAACTACCACCAATTTAATTTAATATCTTAATTACGCATGTTGCATGGTTATTCCCCTTTATTACTCTATATTAGATAGTATATATATTTCATACCTTGTAATGTGCTACTCTATTATTATCTAAAAATCATGGCTTGCAGAAACATAGTGTGTTTCAACCATGCAGACACAGAAACTTTATCATACTAAAGAAAAAAAAAGTCATCGTGAAAAGATTTCTACTTATAAACCAAACAGTTGGAAATATGATCATCTACTTTGTCTTACAAGTCAATATTCTGTGAGTATATATTCATAATCTTAAGTCATTTAATTATTACCTACGTACGTACTTTCCTAGTTAGTAGTATTACATATTACATTTGGTCGTGCAGGAAGAGAAGTACAAAGTTAAAGCAGAGAAGCTAAAAGAGGAAGTCATGTGTTGTACGTTTTCAGACACTCATGCTAGTCCAGTGGCTCAGCTAGAGCTTATAGATACAATTGACAAACTTGGCCTAACTAGTTACTTTGAGGTTGAAATACAGAAAGTTTTGGAAAATACAATTATGTACTACATGAAAAGTAGTTCCAATCACTATGCTACTGCTTTGTGCTTCTTACTGAACATGGCTACAATGCTTCACAAGGTATATCGATGTACTGGTCGATCATTTGAGAAATTAAGTTGAACATTTTCCTATTTCCACTCTTTACTTTTTTTTAAAATTATTATTGGAGCTTTTTGAAGGGTTCACATCTTAGCATGGATAGTGAAAACTTACTAAATGACATAAGAATATTATTGTCAGATATTGTTGACAGATTTACTAGTAATCCCTTGGCATGGAGAGTGAGATGGTACGATGTTAGAACACACATTACTAATACTGCTCAAAATTCCAACAACACAAATATTCCAATGTTGCTCAAATTAGCTAAACTTAACTTTAATATCATTCAAGCCACGCACCAAAATGATCTCAAAGATGCAATAAGGTAAGTACTCCTATATTAAAATCATTTTCTTTTCTTGACGGTTCGATCGATCACCTCAATTATTTTATCGAATATTATTTGTTTTTGTGAATTAAACAGATGGTGGAGCAATCTTTGCATAGTTGAAGATTTAGAGTTTACAAGAGACAGAATAGTAGAAAGCTTCTTTTACGCTGTAGGAATAGCGTCAGAAGCTCAACATGGAAGCATTAGAAAATGGATAACCAAAGTGATTCAATTAGTGCTAATAATAGATGATGTTTATGATATTTATGCTTCTTTCGCCGACGTGCAACAATTCACCCGTGCCATAGAGAAGTAGGTCCTCACAACATTTAATTTGATACAAGTTAATTAAAAATCAATTAAGTTTTTAATTATAATCATTAAAAACAAGTTTAATTTTGACATTAAATTAATTAGATGGGACCCAAATGAAGTAGAGCGGCTACCAGAGTGTATGCAGATCTGTTTTAGGGCGTTGCATGCTACCATGGAAGAGATTTGTGATGAAATTCAAGAACAAAAGGGTGGCCCTTCAACATTACCTTATCTGAAACAAGGGGTAAGTACTAATTCTAAACTAGTCTTCTTCTTTCACATGTAACATATTCTGGATAATGCTTGTATAAAAATAAAATGTAGTTTTGGAATATAATTTAGATTCAGAAGATTTGAATTATAATTAAGTTTACGAGTTTTGAACTTTAGAATTTGACAACAACATATAGGCCATTTGGGGTAGGTTTTTCATACATATTTTAAAATGTATACTTCCTCTGTCCCAATTTATGTTATACTTTTCATTTTTCGAAAGTCAAACAATTTAAGTTTGACCTGAAATTTGCGCGTGAAATTTTCTATTTTTTGAAATGAAATTTATATATTTGTAAGTTACGTAAAAAGTACTATAAGTCATAATAATTGACAATTCAAAATAATTAAAAGATATATGAAAAATTTACGATAAAGAATAGACTTGTTTGAATCTCGAAATTTAAAAAATGCCACGGTACAGAAGAGAGGAGGATATATAATCTAAATTAAAGTTGTTAAGACTTCCTTCCCTTTTGTCTAACACATGCTCATTAATTTTATACATGATTTTTCATGCATGTTTGAGGAAAGTCTCTGATATTGTTTGTTTCAATAATTCAGTGGGTCAACTTTTGTAAAGCCTTGCTGGTGGAAGCAACGTGGCATTATGAAGGTCATATACCAACACTTGAAGATTATCTTGATAATGGGTGGATCTCATCATCCGGTTCATTATTTTCTTTTCATGTGATATATTGTATGACAAATAAAATAACAAATGAAAATCTTGATTTATGCAAAAATTGCCAAGAAATTATTTACCACGTCTCGATCATAATTCGACTTTGCAATGACCAAGGTACCTCAACGGTAATACCTCAAACTCTAAATTGCAAAATATTTTATCATTCTATTCTAATAAAAAAATTCATCCGTTATATATAATTTTTTCCGTAACATTTGAATAATGTACGTAGGCGGAGCTAGAGAGAGGTGATGTTGCTTCATCAATTATATGTTACATGCAACAAGAAAATGTGTCAGAAGATTTAGCCAGAGAATATATCGAAAGAATAATTTTGGATTCGTGGAAGAAGATTAATTACCATTTTAATAAGCTTTCTACATCAAATCGAAAAATTGTTAATCATGTAATAAATGGAGCACGAATGGCACATCTCATGTACCATTCTGGAGATGGATTTGGGGTTCAAGATGGAGAAACTCGAGATCAGATCCTTCTCAACTTGGTTCAACCTATTACATAATAGCGGAGACAATCGTTATCTGGACTTTTAGAATCTGTTATGTGTATCAATAAGAAGATAAAAGAAGTTCTGTATACTAAAATCTCGTTATATACACTATGATTAAGTTAAAAATTATTTTACATTATTATGAGTATTATTTCTAGACTCCAAAAGTTTAATAATTTTATTAATAGTCATACCAACAATAATTTCGCCGTACGGCCTATTTGCAAGAGAAATGTTGAAATAGGTTAGGTTCTCACATCTCGCATCAGGTCAAGTAGATTTCATAGTTGAACCTAATTACAAAAGTTAAGGTGACTTACATTACAATAAACTATATATATATATATATATATATAGTGAATTCCTAACACAAATATAAAATTTAAATCAAAATTATTCGACACTAAGAGCATGCTAAAACTATTTATTTTTAGAAATACTTTTTTAAAATAGCTTTTTAGAAAAGTACTTTTGGAAGAAAAAAAAGTAATTTGTGTTTAGCTAGTTCATTTGAAAAGTGCTTTTGATAAGCAAATTGTGTTTGACTAATATTTTTTAGAAAGTACTTTTGAGAGTCAACTTATGAAAAAGGGCAAGTATCAATGCGTTTTTAATATTAAGATTTATTTTATAGAGATAAATTATTTTATATTATAAAATTTTAATTAATTTTTTATTATTATTGAATTAAAATGTACATATTTAAATTTTCAATCAATATTATACATTTATGAGTAAAAAATAAATTAAATATCGATATAATATGAACATAATTATTAAAATATAATTAAAAATATCAATCAAAATAAATTTAAAATCATTCCACAAATTAAACCACTACATACAAAAAATTCACAACAAAAACAAATAAGTATAATGGATTTATTGATAAATATGTATATATGGTAGAGATATTTTGGTCTTGATATAAATAATTTTTTGTTTCTACTTTTGTTTTTGTAAAAACCAATTTTTTTTTGCTTCTTTCCAACCACAAAAAACTACTAATACTTCTGCTTTCTTTTAAAAACAGTTTTAGCGATTAGCCAAACACCTTATTATTCTAAAAATATGTAAATACGATATTTGTTTTAACAGACCTAGAAGTGGCCTTTTGTGGGGGGCATTCGATGGTCACATGTTACCAAAAAAAAAAGAAGCAAATTTTATAAGGGCTATCCATAGAATGTATGGCAACAACAACCTTTGAACAGAGACAAGAAAAAAGCATGGGGACAAGTCACAATAATTTGACAACTACTTTTTGCGTTCGATTTATTCTTTGTTCCTTTTCTAAGGACCACAACATTTACAAACAAGAGGATTGGCTAAGAGTCAATACAATTCTTTTTCTCGATTGTAAACTAGCACTTATTAGTTCTTTCTGAAAAGAAGAAAAAAACTAATGCAAGTTCAATGTACCAATCGATAGTTGAGATAAAGTTGTTAAAACTATGACCAGAGGAATTACGTAGTTGAGTTTTGAAGGCCAATAAACTGAACACCCACACTTACAACGTCTTTTTCTATTTTTTAAATTGTTTTTCGAATCGAGGACTCCAAATTTGTTTTCCTTCTTCTTTTTTTCTCTTAATTACTTATACTATTTACAAAATTAAATCTTGAGTTTAACTAATATTTATAGATGGTGTAATTGTGCAAATATTTTTTTACACAGTCAGGTAATTTATGTATCCTAAATTCTTAAGTATTTTTACTTTTTAATAATTAAATTATAATTAAAAAACATAGTTATAGAAAGAAACTAGCTAGGACTTTGCATTTAATATACCCAAACGAATTATATAATAACTCTTCACCTGTTTTAAGAATATGTATTTTAACGAACAGGTAACAATGGTAATTGATAAATGATATCTATCAGTTCTATTATTGGTTTTATATATTTATAAATTGATAATAATTAAAATCGAACGGATCATGATCAATAAGTACCCTACTTGCATCTCGTATATGTAGACTTATTTACTTCTGAAAAAATATATTTTATATTATTAAAATAGTTTATTAGGACTGTATTACTACTCAAACCAATTTATTTATTTGTTCATAAATGATATTTACTGTTATATTTTTCCCTTGTTTCCCACCATCGTTTATCACGTTTCACATTTGAGTTGCCTTTTGTTTTCACCTGATGAGGACAACACCGTTTAAAAATAAAAGGGTGGGATGTGGGTCAATTCTTTTAATTGTACACCACTTCTTTCTCTATCTAAAAATAAGTGTCATTTTAGCATAATATGTAATAGAGTAGTATTTATTAAGAAATCAATAAATATAATATATAATTTATTAAATTTCATATATATTTAATAAATATCTTTTGGAAATTGAGTGTAATAGCGTAATGAATTTTTAAGATAATACTTATTTTAAATTTTTTTTTTTGTTTAGATAACAGTTATTTAGGACGGAATAAATAGTACGGTCGGTGGAATTCTTTTCCTAAGAAAACTTATAGATGTGCTAGTTTCAACTTCCAAATTATAAAATAATTTTGATAATTTTTCGGGTGAAAAACCTTCTTCCTTCGCGAAATTTTGATTCTTTTTCAAACTAAATACATGTTTAAATATATTTTTGACTTCCTATTACACCTTTTAAACTGAATTTCAAATAATGTCTTTTTCTAAATATCACATGGTTTATGTTCATATGCCTATTGAGCCATTCCTCTCTTAATATTTTCAATTTCCACACAAATAATATTCCTATCTTGTATCGTTTGCAACGTTTTTTGTTGTTTGTATTTTTAACTTGCTTTTCTAATTTAAGAGGGCTCCAACAGGGGCAGAGCTATAGCCACGTCCCCAGGGTGTCCAACTGGACACTCTACATCAGAAAATTATGTTATATATATATATATATATATGCTAGTTTTTCGACACGTGCGTTACACGTGATTATCAATTCAGAAAATTTAAGCAAAGATTTGAATAATAAGCTTTGCA
>JAJOOO010001182.1:0-25939 GCA_029582685.1 Solanum piurae | reverse complement strand
TTCTGAAATTCATGCAATAAACTGAGTACAAACATGATAATCTGATTTGGAACATTTAAATAACTAATTCATGATGATCTGTTGAAATTCTAGAAACCTTAGGTCTGTTCATAATCATGGAATCAAGAATCTGACTGAATTCTAGGGAGCTAATGGGCGAAAGGAACCCACTAGTGAAATCCCACACACCTGGTGACGAATTTCACGGAGAAATCTTTCAATTTCGGGGCTGGAACTGATGGAACCTTGTTGCGTTCTTGAACTAGGGTTCTTGGCCTCTTTCTCCTCTTAGCGTTCTATTTTTTCTAAGTTTTGAAGAATGATCTGACTTAGGTAAGCTCTAGTTATGTTTCTAGGCTTAAACTGACTAAAACCTCATGATTTAGGGTCTAAACGATGTATCTTAGGGGTTAAACGAAATAGGAAAAGACCAAAAGACTCTTGACTTAACTGCTGTCGGAGTGATCGACGGACGGGACTGACGGGCCGTCATTCAATCGACGGTCCGTAGATTGGGTCCGTAAGTCAGGCCTGCTCGACATGCCTTCACTAAAACGAGCATCACTCTTTATTCGGAGGTTGGATTTTAGCAAACTCGGTGGTGTTGGAAAGAGGATTCAATTATCTATCTTATCATTGGTCATGGGACACATAATTCATTTTGTGTTGGGATTTATGACTATCTAAAGTTAACCCAATCAATAATTTCCTCTAATTGGCTGTTGACCCCCACTTACGGTCAGACCTACGGATCGTAGATCGAACGACGGTCCGTGCTGGTCGGCCGTAGTTCGCGACTGAAGTTTGAAATCTGAAGTATGAAACTGAAAGTTGGTCGGCCCATCGACGGAGCTGACTGATGGGGCCGTCAGTCGACTGACGGTCCGTATGTGGCTTCTGTCAGTGGCACCTGCAACTTCTGAAAATCTGGAATTTTTTCGTTTCTCGAATTGGGGTGGTACAAGATCGTAGTTCAGTCTCGTAGAATGAAGACACATCATGCAGCTTTATTTCCTTATTTCATTTCCTTTTTAGTTAGGACTTATTTTTTCTATATATAGGGTATGTAAACATCGTTTTCTGGAGGTTAGACATTATTATTTTTGTTCTAGTTTTTGACTTGGGAGATTAACTTGCAACTTTAGCAATTCTTAATTTCCTAAATACGTTTTGGTGATTTTCACTTTAAAATTCAAGTTGAAATTTTGGGATTATTCTACTCTACTACGTAGGTTCATGATTTATTCTTCAAACATTATGAATTGTTTTCTTGCTAATATGGGTAACTAAATCCACAACTAGGGTTGTGGGAACCATGAGCTATTAACGAAGTATGAATAGTAACTAAGTAATTCTCGAATAGTATTTTGCATGCATTGATAATTCTTTCGTCTAGAAGTCTTTTTAACGGTGCACAATGTTAGAACTCACCTTGTTGCTACTTGCCGGACCAAGGAGGTAGTTAATAAGAAAAGAATTATCAACATAGATTTAGTGTGATACTATCTAATAGAATTAATGTTGATTGGTGCGAGGGTGAAAACTAAGTCATACATCGATGTGACGTGTAATATGAGGTAATAGTAAGGGTTAGTAAATTATACACACGTAGCCGGACCAAGGTGCGGGGTGAAATTCTCTAGATGCCGGACCAAGGATTTAGAGATACATAACTTATCGCTTTGCATGTAATACACTAGGAAGGGATTGCTATTACTAGGATTACGAAGTTATGAGCTTATGAGGAACATGTATGCCCTAGTTTCCTTCTCAATTTGATAACAACAAAATTTTAAATCTTGCTTACTAATTACTTTCATAATTTCCAAAATTTGTTACACAAATTCTCCCCGCCCTTTTACTTATTTGTCTCAGAAATACATTGGCTAAACGAATACAATCGTTATTGAACTTAAGTCTAAACCATATTCCTCGTGGGATCGACCCCAACCAACAAGGCTATTGGGTTATTGGGTTCTTTACGTGATAATGATCTCTTATGCTTCTAAAAAGAGGTATAATTTGAGCGTATCAAATTTTGGCGCCGCTGCTAGGGAATAAGGCTTTTAGATTAAGTTTAATTGCATTGTTGAACTTTAGTCATTATTGAACTTTAATCAAATATTTCCTAATTTTACTTTTTCTTTTGTTTTTGTCTCTCTCAGTGTCTTACTCTAATGTATGCCAAGTACACAGAGCCAAGGTCAACCACTTACTCCTTACGATCCCGAACTAAATAGAACTTTGCGGAGAATGAATAATCAAAAAGTTTTGGTTAACCCTATCGGGGGAGAGTTAGGTGAAGGTGTTGGATTGCAACCTCCGAGGGTAATTGATGCGAATAATCAGGCTCCAGTTGAGAATAGATTGGGAGATTCACTGAGGGCACAGGAACCACAAGGACCACGTCTGTATGAAAATTTCAGGGTCTACCTTAATATTACCGATTCTGATGGACCTCTTGTCCTACCGCCTCTACCTCAGGGGCAGACATTTGTGGTTACCAGTGGCTTGATGCAGATGCTTACAACGAGGGGCTTGTTTGCGGGGTTGCCAGCGGATGATCCAATGCTCACATAGCCAAACTTAATCATGTCTGTAAAAGTTGTATAGGTCGACCGGATTGGGATATGAACGTCATTGGGTTGCGTGTGTTCCCCCTATCATTGACCGAAGATGTTGCTGTGTGGTTCAATGAACTCTCTTACAACTTAATCTATACATGGGAGCAGTTGACAGAGGCGTTTTTAGCAAGATTCTTTCCAGTGTCCAAGAAGTTGAACAAGAAGGATAAACTCAACAAATTTGTAGCATTACCTGGATAGTATGTGAGTAGTTTTTGGGATTGGTTCACTGCCTTCATGAGGGGTATCCCAAATCACCGTATTGATGATGAGTCACTGAAGGAGTACTTCTACCGAGGACAAGATTATAATGGTAAGGCAATGCTCGATACTATTGCGGGAGGTTCATACGGTGAATGCACTTTTGCACAAATTACAGAGAAAATGGAGAATATATCTCGAAATAATAAAGCTTGAAGAACTAGAAAGTCAGACACTTGGAGGAGCACATTTGCCGTTCAAGCTACAAACAACTAGCCCGCAGATGATATTCGCGAGGAGATGGCACAGATGTGAACTGAACTAGGGTTGGTGTTAAAGCATGTGACTGGAGGAGCGGAGAAGGTAAATGATGTGAACTATTTGACTAGAACTCTAGCACCGGCAGAAGAGTATTATTTTGAAGAGGATGCTTATGCGGTGAATAAGCAGACAGGGGGTTTCCGACCAAACGCCTAAGGTTCCAACACGGATAATTAGCGCCAAGGTCAAGGAATTATCAACATAGATTTAGTGTGATACTATATAATAGAATTAATGTCGATTGGTGCGAGGGTGAAAACTAAGCCATACATCGATGTGACGTGTAATATGAGGTAATGGTAAGGGTTAGTAATTATACACACGTAGCCGGACCAAGGTGTAGGGTGAAATTCTCTAGATGTCGGACCAAGGATTTAGAGATACATAACTTATCGCTTTGCATGTAATACACTAGGAAGAAATTGATATTACTAGGATTACGGAGTTATAAGCTTATGGGGAACACGTACGCCCTAGTTTTCTTCTCAATTTGATAACAACAAAAGTTTGAATCTTGCTTACTAATTACTCTCATAATTTCCAATATTTGTTACACAAATCCCCCCCCCCACCCCTTTTACTTATTTGTCTCGGAAATACATTGGCTAAATGAATATAATCGTTATTGAACCTAAGTCTAAACCATATTACTCATGGGATTGACCCCAACCTACAAGTAGGGTTCTTTACGTGATAACGATCGCTTATGATTCTGAAAAGAGGTGTAATTTAAGTGTATCAAATTTTGTTATCATAATCATGTTGCCAATATTGGCCCGTTTGTACTCTTGTTCTCATAATCCCGTAATCACTTCGTATAACATGTAAATGTCTCATGGAATCTCATATGTTTTTCTGAATAAGCTTGAAAACTTAACTCGACTTTTAGAAAGATAACATAACCTAGAAGATGTTCATAAAAAGCTTAAGGTGCTTTACTTAGTTCCTATACTTGGTTCCTAGATAATTTATAAAAATCAAATGTTTTAATAGTATAAACATTTAAGTTATATTTGAGAGTTTTGAAAATCGCGTTACTTTAAATATTTTTCAAAATACACTTTAGCGGAGAAAGATGACTGGTTACAAATACTAAATGTCTCTCATAATATTTTTAAGTCACACCACCCAAAGAAGAATAATAATTCATACATATGGAAATATAGTCAAGAAACCCTATAAATGACATGTAGATGTCGAACACCTTATTTATCCGACCGAGTGGAATATCAACATAATGGCATCATGAAAATAATTCAGCTACGATCCCAGTGTCTTTCACAGAAGGTCTTTCTAGCTATAGAATAATAAAATATCGCATTTGACATTTTAGGAATTTTCGAGGAGTCGTGCTAAAAGGAAGGACATAGCTTAGCCTTAACATATCTTTCCAATCAACGCTCGAATGACCGTAGTTTCTTCATGAAAGTTGTTACGTACGTCCTAAGCTTCGCAAACACTATATATACACAACTGGTATGCACCTATAAATTTCACGACAAAACCCACCGGGCCATGTGGGGACCTACTCTAACACCTAAGTAGGAGAACCCTCAGTTCCCAAACAGCGAAAAAAAACATGCGGAAGATTAAGAAAACTATGATAAAACAATTTCCAGGAGATTTCATATAATAAAAGTTTAAAACAATTTCGAGTTAAGACTTATAAAAAAATTAACATCGATGGATCTAGTCTAAACAGGTACAAGAGTTACAAAGATTTCAAGGCATAACATAATTATGACTTGACACAGCTCCCACCACATGGAAAGAAACATAGAAGCTGTTGGAGATTATCTTTGTCTTCCCCTATGAGACATCACCGATCCTGCATCCAGACTATGTCAAAAAGACATAGCATGAGTAGTATCAGTACAAAACACATGTACTGGTAGGCATCATCAGTCGACCCGATACCCACCGGATAATATAAGAAATCGACCCGTGAAAACATGCAATAAGTCTATTCATTCCTCCACCTTTATATTCTCCTACCCTTACCCTACGCGAATACTAAAATCATACTAGTATACTTGACTCTAACCCCTTACTCGCTGGGCTTTTCTTGATCATAACTTAACCATTTTGTCTCTCGAAGGAGATCCCAAACATAACTACTACCACCTGGCCAACCATTCACGACACACCCTTACTTCTTTTACATCACCACTAGACCCTTGACCCTTAGTACGTACTATCAAGTCTAGTAACCGTGTCAATACGAACCCCCATCTGGGTAATACTTAACTATTAATAAAGACGACATAGCATCACCCCAATCCTTCACAACAGTACACACATTTGTCACCACCTTCTAAATATCAATAATAACACCGGGACCCTTGGTCCCCATTCACCACACCACATTCCAATCTGGACCTAACCATTCACAATTCATTACACAAACAAATATACTCAATTAACTTACACACCGCAACCCACACATATATCTATAATTAATACAAAATCTAGTTATCATTTCAGGAGCAATGTACAATTTCATATTCTAAAAAATGCGCATATATGAAAAGTCAATGGTCCTCTCATGGAACCCAATTCAATGGTCCTCTCATGGAACCCATACCCAAACTGTTAGTGTGCTGAATCGTGACACTCGATCCAAGTTAGTGTGTCGGATCGTGACACCCGTTCCAATATGTATGTCGGTACGTGACATCCGATCCAATTAGTGTGTCGGAACGTGAAACCCATTCCATTCAACAAGCCACAATCACAATCACAATGTACATTCTTACAATCATACAATCGAGTGTTGATTCATGGCATATAATCCTTCATTCATATTCATTTATGATTAGTGTGATCAATAGAGCAACATTCACATACATACATATATTATAATAAATCAATTACTAACATACATCACACAAAAATAAAATCACAACCATCACCTACCTTGAAAAAAAAGCTTGAACCCCTACGAAACTTAATTCTTCCCTTTCCAGATTCTTTCCGCTTGTTCTTGGTCTACAAACAATTAATCTAACGTGAGGATCAATAAACGAGACCTAATTACCCGAATTATACTCAATAATATCAACCCTAGGCCAAACCCTTGATCCTCATACCCAAATTAGGGGTTTTTCCACCATAATCCCCAGATCAAAACCCTCCCACATCGATAATTACCCAAAAAACTAGGTTCTACAGATCGAAAAATAGATTCGGGGAGTAAAAACCTTACCTTTGGTCCTAGAAGAGTTGAAAAACCTTCAAGAAATATCCCTAGGTTGTTCCTTAGCTCTCAAGATCAAATGTTGCAGAATAATAATGTTTTTGGGGTTTATTTCCGACTTAAGTCACGACTGGACCGCTACGGCAGACCCCGTCCCGCCACAGCGGCCCCTCCATTTGCGGGATTAATCCCTCTCTAGTGTCTTACACGGAGACAGAACCTCAGAATTTGAGTTCCAAATCCCCATTTCATAACATACCTTCAATTCATGACACTCAGAAACTACTCGTTCGTGCTAAGATCAGTTTCGGGAGTTCTAAAATGGGTGATACCTTCAGAAAAATGTTCTCACCAGTCTGAAATGACATGTCTCTTACCTTATGGTCTGCATACTTTTTCTGTCTACTTTGGGTTGCTAAGAGCTTAGCTTGGATGCTTCTTACTTTATCGTGAGCATCCCTCACCAAGTCAACCCCCAAAAGTTTGACATCTCCATTCTCAAACCATCATATGGGTGATCTACATCATCTCCCATAAATTGCCTCAAATGGTGCCATATGAATGCTAGAGTGGTAACTATTATTATAGGAGAACTCAGACAACGGTAGAAACGTATCCCAATGTCCTTCAAAGTCAATCACACATGCTCTCAACATGTCCTCTAACACTTGAATAGTCCTCTTTGAATGCCCGTCTGTTTGCGGATGTAAGGTTGTGCTAAAAGTCAGTTGCGTACCCAACTCCTTATGTAACTTTCCCCAAAACTTGGATGTGAACTGCGTACCACGGTCTGAGATGATAGAAAGGGGCACTCCGTGCAGCCTCACTATCTCTTTCACATAAACCTTAGCCAACTGTTGAGCATTATAGTATGTTCTACCTGGAATAAAATGGGCTGACTTAGTCAATCTATCATCAACTACCCAAATTGAATCATACTTTTTTGGAAGACCAACCACGAAACCCATAGCTATTATTTCCCACTTCCATTCCGGAATTGACATTTTCTGAAGCAAACCTGCAGGCCTTTGATGCTCATATTTTACTTGTTGACAATTTTGACACTTAGCCACAAACTCCGCTATATCTTTCTTCATGCCAGACCACCAATAGAGTCACTTCAGGTCTCGGTACATCTTAGTCACACCCAAATGAATGGCATACCTCGAACCATGGGATTCTTTCAATAAACTCTGAATCAAGTCGCTCACTCTAGGAACACAAATTTTTCCTTTAAAACTGAGCACACCCCTGCATCAAGAATCATATCTTGTGCCTTACCAATCACTGTCTTCTTTCTAAGCTCATTCAAATTCTCATCCTTAAACTGTTTGGCCTTGATCTCATCAATAAAGGTGGCCCTAACCTTAATGCTAGCTAACACCCCACATCTTTCTGAGATGCCCAACTGCATGACTTAGACTCCAAGCTTTGAATTTCCTTAGGGAAAGGTCTCTTGGATACACTCAAGCAAGCTAGACTACCCATACTCACCGCCTTCTAGCATAATGCGTCTGCCACCACGTTAGCCTTATCCGGATGGTATTTAATGGTCACATCATAATCCTTGAGTAACTCCATCCACCTTCGTTGTCTCAAATTTAGATCCTTTTGAGTGAATACATGTTGTAGACTACGGTGGTCAGTAAATACCTAACACTTAACACCATAAAGATAATGCCGCCAGATCTTAAGAGCAAACACTACCGCTGCCAACTCCAAATCATTCATCGGGTAATTCCACTCATGTACTTTCAACTGCCGCAATGCATAAGCTATGACATTCTTATCCTGCATCAACACCGCACCCAAACCTGAATGTGAAGCATCACAATAAACAACAAAATCTTTACCTTTCACTGGTAGTGCAAGAATAAGTGTTGTGGTCAAGAAAGTCTTGAGCTTTTGAAAGCTCTCCTCACATTTTTTAGTCCATTCAAAAGGTACCTCCTTTTTGGTCAACCTTTCAGATGTGTGGCAATGGAAGCATTCTTCACAAATTGACGATAATAGCTGGCAATCCCCACAAAACTCATAATTTCAGTCACCAAACTAGGTCGAACCCAATTTCTCACCGCTTCAATTTTTTGAGGATCTACCATTACCCCTTCTTTTGAAACTACATGCCCCAAAAAGGCAACCAAAGTCAACCAAAATTCACACTTAGAAAATTTTGCATACAAATTTTGTTTCCCAAGAACACCTAGAACAATACGAAGATGGTCGGCATGATCTTCCTTACTTCTCGAATAAACCAAAATATCATCAATAAACACTATCACAAACGAATCAAGAAAGGGTTTGAAAGCACCATTCATCAAAATCATAAAAGTTGCAGGCGCATTTGTCAACCCAAACGACAACTAAAAACTCATAGTGCCCATAGCGGATCCTAAATGTCATTTTTTGTATATCCTTAGGCCTAATCTTTAACTGATGGTAACCAGACCTTAAATCAATCTTAGAGAAAACTGATGCACCCTGCAATTAGTCAAAAAGATCATCTATCCGAGGCAATGGATACTTATTTCGAATGGTGACCCTATTCAATTGACGATAGTATATACACATTCTCATACTACCATACTTTTTTTTAACAAACAAGACAGGAGCACCCCAGGGTGAAGCACTAGGACGGATGAATCTTTTATCAAGAAGTTCTTGGATTTGAGCCTTAGGCTCTCCTAATTCTGCTGGAGCCATACGATAAGGAGGGATGGAAATGGGACGGGTACTAGGTTCCAAATCAATGCAGAAATCTATATGAGCCAAATAAACCAAACAACCCTGTCCCACCAGTTTCCTAGCCCTAATGGAGGATATGATCTTAGCTGGCTTAGACTTGTACACCTATTCCCACTCTAACTTTTTCCTAACGGGGATCTCTAAAGTTACAGACTTAGTATTACAATTAAGCACATCATAATAGGGGGACAACCAAGTCATGCCTAAGATTATATCAAAGTCAGTCATATCCAAAATAACCAAATCACCCCAAGTCTGAAAACCCATAAACAAGATAGGACAAGCACGATAGACATGGGTGACTATGACAGACTCTCCAACGGGGATGGAAACATGGATGGGGGCATCAAGTATATCACAAATCATATCAAATTCAGAGGCAAATTGCACGGACACATAAGAATAAGTAGAACCAGGATCAAACAACACATTAGCCATCCGGTCACATACAAGAATAGTACATGTGATCACTGCGTCAGAAGACTCTGCCTCGCTCTTATCCGGAAATGCATAACACTGAGCCATGTCATCTTGACAGGTGACTTCCATGCCTGGCTGCGCCATACCTCTGCCTGCGTAACCATTTCCCCGACCTTAATGGCCTCACTGATTTCCTCCCCGTCCACTTTGTGGATGTCCTCGATCATTATTACCATTTCATGCGGGTACCACTGCTCTAGTCTGGTACTACACGGAATCCAATATACGCGGGTGGGGAAAATCTCTCCTCATGTGCCCATGTTCTCCATAGTTATAACAAGTGCGATCGAAAGATGGCATGCTGTCCGCTGAAGGTACGGCTCCCTGGCTATCCTGAATAAAATTCTGAGGTGGAGTTCCCGAGTAATTACTTGTAGAAGCGGGCATGGTGGAATTTATTTGCCGGACTGCAAGTGTCGGCCTCCCCGAACCTCTAGAGTAGGAACCCTGAAAGTTACCTGTGCTCTTAGCTTTCTTAGCCAATGCCTTAGCTTGTCCGTCCCACCTCATCCCCTCCACTTTCTTCACAAAATTTGTTACCTCATCAAAACTTTTCCCCGCAGAAGTCATGTGCACAAACAATACTTGTAACTCAGAATTTAGTACCTTACCAAATAGACGGATCCTCTCTTCCTCAGTAGTCACCAATTGCGTAGCATATCTAGACAAAGCATGGAACTTAGCCTCATAAGCAGCCACAATCATACCACCTTGCTCCAAATCCATGAACTCATCCTTCTTACGATCTCTCAAGGTCCGGGGCACATACTTTTCCAAAAATAGAGCATGAAACTGGGTCCAAGTGAGTGGGGGTAAAGTTGATGATCTATATTCCACATATGTTCTCCACCACTGCTTAGCCTCGCCCTGAAGTTGGAAAGTCACAAACTCTACTCCATGCTAATGGACAATTCCCAACTTATGAAACCTCTCATAACAATTTAGGATGACCTCATAAGAGTTCTCACTCTCAGAACCATGGAACACCGGTGGTTTCAATTTCAAGAACTTAGTCAACATTTCGTGCTCATTTCCAGTCATTACCGGACCCAACAAAGGATAGAAAAAGGCATCACTACCTAATGTTGTATCTCCCCTAGGACTAGTAACAGTAACGGGGTGGTTGGTTGGGGGTTGTGTAGCTTGCACTGATGGACGAAGTCCAGGACCAACCAATCCTTTCAGAAATGACATGATCTACTGAGCTAACACTGGGTCTAACAGAGCAATACATGTAGTCTCAGCCTGCACCTCTTCCTCTTGTGCAATATCCTCATCATTCTCAACCTCTACATTCTCCTCTATCTCTTCATGGTGCGTAGGAGGATTCTCATTTCTAGGAGCATTCTCAACCGAAGCTTCACCCCTAGCAGATGTTACCCTTTCACGACCTCTACCCCTACCTCGACCACGACCTCTTGTTGTGGACTCATCAGCGGGCTCGTTGACGCGAGCTATAAGCCTGACACCATTGAAGCGAGTGTTAACCACACGCGGACATAAGAGTGACTGAGATTAGATTCCAATTTGGATCACCGAATACCAATTGGAACCAAGTTATAGCACGAAAGGAGACAAGAGAAAATAGAGAGATTTCCTAAAGTCCTATAACCTCTCGAAGAAAAGTACAGACATGTCCGTACCGTTCCACAAGACTCTACTAGACTCGTTTTGATACATCAAGATCAACGAACCTAGAGCTCTGATACCAACTTTATCACGACCCAGACCGTCGTGATTGGCACCCACACTAACCCTCCGGTGGGAGAACCAAAACTACCATCCAACTAATCAACTTAACCAAAGTACTACTCATTTAAAGCTACAGAAGTAGGTTTAAATAACTATATAATTAATACGGAGTCCCCATAAACTCCAGAATTTCAATTAACATCTAACAACTAATGCGGAAATAACCCCTAGAACTTGAAAGTCAATGTACCAAAACTCTACTAACAACAAGTCTAAGAACAAGGGATACAACCCCGAAACTAAACAACTATTAAAACAATGTCCAAGTCCGAATAGATTGTACTAAACAAAATATGAAGGATCCATGGCAGCCTGAGAGAATTGGCTCACATTCGAATCAGGTCTCGATCACCGATCTCCTAAGCGAGGTCTGTCTGTAGCCGCCTGAAAATGCACTGTACTCAACAAAAAAGGAGCAAATGCAGTATCAATACACAACCACATCGTACTGGTAGGATCACGCAACTATTCCAATAACTGAAACATACATAAGCACTTACAACATAGTAAAACATGCATATACCGAACATATACAATACTAGTAATCATTTCAGGAGCAACGTACAATTCCACATTCTCAAAAATGCGCATATATGACAGGTCAATGGTGTAACATCTCACAACTTTAAAGAAGTGTAAAATTTGGAAATAGTTGCTTTTGGAAAGGAGGAAATCTGGAAATTTTTAAGTAAGTTAAAGTGAGTTTTGGTCAACTTCAAACGACCATAACTACTAGCGCAGGATGAGTTAGGTGTAGTTCTAGATATGGTTGGAAAGATATTGGAATGATATTTCCAATGCAGCCAAGTTTGTGCGATTTTGAGTTCGTATGAGTGAGTTATTCCCTTTGGAAGTTGGGCTGTTGGATTAAGGAAATGTCCAATACGGAATTTTAAAGGGTATTTTAGTCTTTTCACTGCCCTATTATTTTAATCCAGTTTTAGGAGATTAATATGGGTCAAATAAGATTTTAGTCAGTTTTAGAATTTGGGATTTCACGCAAGGGCTAAGGATAAAGGAGAAGAGAAAAGAAGAGGGAGAAAAGGGTAAATTCATCAAGATCGATCAAGAAAGTTGGTGTTTCACCAAAGATTTGCTTCTACCAGGTATGTGAGGCTTCCATAACGTTGGGATCGTTCTCCCACGTGCCAAACATATTTATTTCAGCATGGATTCGTTCTAAAAAAGTTTGAAAGTTGAAAGTTCTTGAATACCTATTCTTGTTTTGATATTGTTCTCAAATTTGACTGAGTTGGGAAGTTTCTGAATTCGTTATGTCGCATCTTGGAGTCGTTTCGAGTTAGGTTGTTAGGTACAGTTGTTGGGTATCTGTATCTAAAAGTAATTTGAGAAAAAAAATCGAATTTAGGTGAATTGGAGTTAGAAAATGAAGAAGAAATTTTGTCGGATGAAATTCTAAGGTGATGGCGCGTCGCGGAGAGGGTTCCTAGATTTGGGAATTTCTGTTTTCCGTCGCTGAGCTGTCACGGAGTATTCTGCCTAATAAGTTATTTTCGAAACCAAAATTTAATTACGCCTCCGTGTCGCAGATCCACCTTCAAATATTGATTTTCGGTCTTTTCTCATGTTTAGCTATCTAGAATCATTCCTAAACAACATGATAACTTTCCAATCACAAATCATAATCCTTGAATCCATAATTCAATTCAAGGATCAGTTAAGAGTCAAGTAAAGAGCAGTTAAGGTTAAAGTCAAGAGAAGTCAAGAGTCAAGTTAAGATAAGTTCTTAAAGTTTTCAAAAGTTTTTCACAAATGTTTTAACTTTGTTTTAAGACTTATGTTAACGTTTGAGTTCAGTAAAGCAGTAAAGTTGAAGTTCTTTTCTTCAAAGAAGTATATGGGGACTATGTATTCCCAAAGAGATATAAAAATATTTTCACATTTTAATAAGAATGGAACTGAGATTTCCAAAGAGCCTCTGGGCTAGTTTTCAGAAAAGAGTAATAGCTTTCTAAATGAAGCAAGAAGGGAAACTGAGATTTCCAAGATAGCATTTGAGCTAAGTTTTTGAACACTAATCACAAATCACAGAAAAAAGTATGTTTTTAAAACATAAAGAGCTAGTATATTTTTGGGAGTAGTATTGAGCACCGATATATGGGAGAGTTCAGATAACTCACAGCTCCCATAACCCATGTAGCCACCATGGGTAGAAAAGGGTCATACTTTTTAAATGAACCCTTTTCACAATAGACTAGTGGATCCACTTAGTAGTTTAGGTCCTATACCTTTGGCCGGGTATAGGATGCGCTGGCAGCGTGAAGTAGATCGTTGTATCATCACTATAGCTCTTATGTGATGGTTGTCGGTTAGAGAAACTCCCACAGAAGTTATTGTATTTTTATATACATCAGTTTATTGTATTTTTACATATATTTCAGAGTTATGTTGTATCCTTATAGATACACAGAGTTGACATCATGTTTTTAAATAGTTTTTCTTTATATTGTACTTGCTTTAAGCTTCTTTATATTGAAATGAGTTCAGTTAAGTATTCATGAGTTAAGAATAACCAGGTAAGTTTTTTTTTCAGATTCCCTTTCAAGCCTATGTTGTTTTAGCATTCGAACTTGCATACTCGTACATTCAATGTATTGATGCCAGTTGTCCTGCATCTTCTTATGATGCAGACACAGGTAACTAGGATCGGCATTCCAGCGCACCATTGATCCAGTGAGCAAATCAAAGTTAGTAGGTGAGCATCCTTGCATTCCGGAGGATCTATTTTCATTGTTTTCTAGTTAGTTTATTAGGATGTTGTGGGGTTGTCCCAATATCCATCTCAGCTGTTTTAGAGGCTTCATAGACAGACAGTCAGTTGGTTATTTCAGTTGTTTTTACTTTTCATTTTTTATGTTAAAGACTTGAGTTTGCCTAAATGGCCAGTTGAATGTTCCTTCATGATATTCTAGTTTCTTTATAAATGTTTTATGTGATGAGTTAAATCTTCCGCTGAGTTAGTAATCCAGGCCAAGGGTTTGCTTGGGGCCAGCCATGGTCTTCGAGTGCCAGTCCCACCTAGGGTATAGGCTTGGGGCGTGACAAACTTTGTATCAGATCCCAAAGTTTAAGAGTCCTAGGGAGTGTATGAAGTTGTGTTTGTAGAGTCCTAGTTATCGGTGTGAAGCACGCTACATCTATAATTAGGAGGCTGCAACATTTAGGAATTTCCTTTACTTCTTTCATACTCATTTCGTGCGTTAGAGTTTATCTCTAAAAAGATTTTTTCTAACTCGGCTTAAGCGTAACCATTTGTGAGTTGGACTATTTTTTAAAGTGCTTTCATGGGGTGTTTCTTTCCCCGTGAGCTAGGAGAAGTAAAAAGATGGTTGACGACATGAAGAGCATGATGAGTTTATTCGTTGTTGGGTTGCCTCGTCTGTCAAGTAAGGAAAGTAAGGCAGCCATGCTAATAGGTGACATGGACATAGCAAGGCTGATGGTCTATGTGCAACAAGTAGAGGAAGAGAAGCTAAGGGATAGAGAGGAATTCAAGAACAAGAGGGCTAAGACAGGGAATGAGTCCGGGCAGCAAAAGAGTAATGCCAACCGGTCACCCTTCCAACAGAAATAGAAGGGACCTGCTCCATCATCTGCTAGTGCACCTGCACCTAGGAACATAGGTGAGTACAATGGTCAGAATTCCAGAGCTAAACCTGCCTATTCTCAAGGTAGTGTGGCACAAGGGGGTAGTAAGCCTCCTGCCTGCGCCAAGTGTGGTAGGAACCACTCAGGTATTTGTCGTGAGGGCTCCACTAGTTGTTTCAAGTATGGTCAGACTGTGTATTTCATGCGAGAATGTCCAAAGAACAAGAAGGGAAATGGTAATGGGGGCAATAAAGCCCAATCTTCTTTAGTTGCTCCACCAGACAGAGCTGCACCTAGAGGGGCTACTTTCGGTACTGGCAGAGGAACAAACTGCTTATATGTTATCAACAGTCGCCAAGAGTAAGAGGATTCGCCAGATGTTATCACTGGTTTGATTCGAGTCTTTGACTTTACTATTTATGTTTTGCTAAAACCAGGAGCGAGTTTGTCTTTTGTAACTCCTTATGTTTCTTTGAACTTTGATGTTATTCCTGAGCAACTTGGTGAACCATTCAGTGTCTCTACACCTGTTGGTGAGTCTATTCTAGTAGAGAGAGTCTATCGTGATTGTCCCGTTTTCATCAATCATAAGAGTGCCATGGCTGACTTAATTGAATTAGACATGGTAGATTTTGATGTCATTCTTGGTATGGAGTGGGTTCATGCCTGTTATGCCTCAGTTGATTGTAGAACTCGAGTAGTCAAGTTTCAGTTTCCAAATGAGCCAGTCTTCGAGTGGAAAAGCAGTTCAGCAGTGCCTAAGGGTCGTTTCATTTCATACCTTAAAGCAAGGAAGTTAGTTTCTAAGGGGTGTGTCTATCACTTAGTCCGAGTTAATGACTCAAGTGATGAGGTACCTTCTATTCAGTCAGTTCCAGTAGTAAAAGAGTTTTCAGAAGTCTTTCCAGATGATCTTCCCGGAGTCCCTCCTGAGAGAGAGATAGACTTCGGTATAGATATTCTTCTAGATACTCATCCTATATCTATTCCTCCATACATAATGGCACCAACAGAGTTGAAGGAGTTAAAAGAGCAGTTAAAAGATCTTTTAGATAAGGGCTTTCTTCGACCAAGTGTCTCACCTTGGGGCGCTCGTGTCTTATTTGTGAGAAAGAAAGATGGTTCCCTTAGGATGTGTATAGACTACCGTCAGTTGAACAATGTTACCATCAAGAATAAGTATCCTCTTCTGAGAATTGATGATTTTTTCGATCAGCTTCAGGGTGCTTCTTGTTTTTCAAAAATAGCCCTCAGATCAGGTTACCATCAATTGAGAGTAAGGGAATGTGATATTCCCAAGACAACATTCAGGACTCGTTATGGTCATTATGAGTTTCTGGTCATGTCCTTTGGTTTGACTAATGCACCAGCAGCGTTCATGGATCTTATGAACAGAGTCTTCAAACCTTATTCAGATATGTTTGTTATCGTCTTCATTGATGACATACTAATCTATCCAAGGAATGAAGAAGATCATGCTAGTCACCTCAGAATAGTTCTTCAGACTTTGAAAGATAGAGAATTGTATGCCAAGTTCTCTAAGTGTGAGTTTTGGTTTGAATCTGTGGCATTCTTAGGCCACATTGTGTCTGGAGAGGGAATTAAGGTTGATACTCAGAAAATTGAGGCAGTGCAGAATTGGCCTAGACCCACATCTCCAACTATTATTAGGAGTTTCTTGGGCTTGGTTAGATATTATAGAAGGTTCGTAGAGGGGTTCTCATCTATTTCATCTCCTTTGACCAAGTTGACTCAGAGAATAGTGAAATTTAAATGGTCTGAAGCTTGTGAGAAAAACTTTCAGGAATTGAAGAAAAGGTTGACTACTGCCCCAGTTTTGACCTTACCAGAAGGTACTCAAGATTTTGTGGTGTATTGTGATGCATCTAGAGTTGGTTTGGGTTGTGTATTAATGTAGAATGGCAAAGTTATAACTTATGCCTCTAGACAGTTAAAAGTTCATGAGAAGAACTACCCAACCCATGATTTAGAGTTGGCTGCTGTAGTGTTCGCTTTGAAGATATGGCGTCATTACTTGTATGATCTTCATGTTGATATATTCACTGATCACAAGAGCCTTCAATATGTGTTCACTCAGAAAGAGCTTAATCTCAGACAAAGGAGGTGGTTAGAGTTACTCAAGGATTATGACATGAGTATTCTTTATCACCCAGGTAAGGCTAATGTTGTTGCTGATGCCTTGAGCAGGTTATCCATGGGTAGTACCGCCCATGTTGAGGAAGAAAAGAGAGAGTTAGCAAAAGATGTGCATAGGCTTTCACGCTTAGGAGTCCGACTTTTGGATTTCACAGAAGGAGGAACAGTGGTGACGAATGGGGCTGAATCATCACTAGTGTCAGAAGTTAAAGAAAAACAAGACCAAGATCCCATTTTGCTTGAATTGAAGGCAAATGTTCATAAGCAAAAAGTATTAGCTTTTGAACAAGGGGGAGATAGTGTATTGAGATATCAAGGTAGATTGTGTGTACCTATGGTGGATGGACTCCAAGAGAGGATCATGGAAGAAGCTCATAGCTCCAAATATTCCATTCATCCGGGCTCCACAAAGATGTATTGTGACTTGAGAGAAGTTTATTGGTGGAATAACATGAAGAAGGGCATTGCAGAATTTGTTGCTAAGTGTCTAAATTGCCAACAAGTGAAAGTAGAGCACCAAAGGCCCGGTGGTTTTGCTCAGAATATAGAACTTCCGGAATGGAAGTGGGAGATGATCAATACGGATTTCATCACAGGTTTGCCAAAGTCTCGCATACAGCATGATTCTGTTTGGGTGATTGTCGACAAAATCAACCCATTTTCTGCCGGTAAAGACTACCCATCCAGCAGAAGATTATGCCAGGTTATATATTCAAGAGGTGGTGAGAGTTCATGGAGTCCCAGTCTCCATTATTTCAGTTAGAGGTGCACAATTTACTGCTCAATTTTGGAAGTCATTCCAAAAGGGCTTGTGTTCGAAGGTGAACTTACGTACTGCCTTTCATCCTCAGACAAATGGGCAAGTAGAGTGCACTATTCAGACATTAGAAGATATGTTGAGGGTTTGTGTGATTGATTTCAAGGGTAATTGGGATGATCACCTACCTCTCATTGAGTTTGCTTACAACAACAGTTAGCACTCTAGCATCCAAATGGCTCCTTATAAAGCTCTTTATGGGAGAAGATGCAGATCTCCTATTGGATGGTTTGAAGTTGGCAAAGAGGGGTTGATAGGACCAGATTTAGTTTACCAAGCTATGGAGAAGGTGAAAGTGATTCAAGAAAGGTTGAAAATGGCACAAAGTCGTCAAAAATCCTACACTGATGTTAGGAGAAGAGCGTTAGAGTTCAAAGTAGATGATTGGATATATTTGAAAGTTTCACCCATGAAGGATGTTATAAGGCTTGGTAATAAGGGGAAACTTAGTCCCCGATATATTGGACCTTATCGCATAGCCAAGAGGATTGGCAATGTAGCTTATGAGTTGGAGCTACCACAGGAATTAGCAGCGATTCATCCGGTATTTCACATCTCCATGTTGAAAAAGTGCATGGGAGATCCTTCATTGATCGTACCAACAGAAAACATTGGGATCAAGGATAGCTTATCTTATGAGGAGATTCCTGTTCAGATTTTAGATCGCCAAGTTCGCAAGTTGAGAACAAAAGAGGTAGCATCAGTCAAGGTCCTTTGGAGGAACCAATTTGTTGAAGAAGCTACTTGGGAAGATGAAGAGGACCTAAAGAAGAGATATCCACATCTCTTTGAATCCGGAGGAATTGCAGACCAAGGTACTAATTTCCTTTTTAGTGCTCTTTAAATTATAAGTGAGCATGTTGTTGTTTGCATTTTGCTTGTTGGGTGTTTGAATTTGATGTTACACCCTAAGCCTAGTAAGAGTAATATCATTCGAGGATGAATGTTCCCAAGGGGGAGATATTGTAACATCTCGCAACTAGAAAGAAATGTAAAATCTGGAAATAGTTGCTTTTGGAAAGAAAGAGAAAATTTGGAAATTTTTAAGCAAGTTAAAGTGAGTTTTTGGTCAACTTCAAACGACCATAACTACTATCTCAGAATGAGTTAGGTGTAGTTCCAGATATGGTTGGAAAGCTCTTGGAATGATCTTTCCAACTCCGCCAAGTTTGTCTGATTCCGAGTTCATATGAGTGAGTTATGCCCTTTGGAAGTTAGGTTGTTGGATTAAGGAAATGTCCAATCCGAAATTTTAAGGGGTATTTTAGTCTTTTCATTGCCCTATTATTTTAATCCATTTTTTGGAGTTTAATATGGGTCAAATCAGATTTTAGTCAGTTTTAGAATTTGGGATTTCATGCTAGGGCTAAAGAGAAAGGAGAAGAGAATAGAAGAAGGAGAAAAGGGCAAATTCATCAAGATCGATCACGAAAGTTGGTGTTTCGCAAAAGATTTGCTTCTACCAGGTATATGAGTCTTCCATAACGTTGGGATCGTTCTCCCACGTGCCAAACATATGTTTTTCAGCATGGATTCGTTCTAAAATAGTTTGAAAGTTGAATGTTTTTGAATGCCTATTCTTGTTTTGATAGTGTTCTCAAATTTGACTCAGTTGGAAAGTTTCTGAATTCCTTACGTCGCATCTTGGAGTCGTTTCAAGTTAGGTTCTTAGGTACATTTGTTGGGTATCTGTATCTAAAAGTAATTTGAGAAAAAGAATGAAATTTAGGTGAATTTGGATTAGAAAACGAAGAAGAAATTTTGTCAGACGAAACTCTAGGGTGATGGCGCGTCGCGGAGAAGGTTCCCAGATTTGGGAATTTATGTTTTGCGTCGCGTAGCTGTCACGAAGTCTTCTGCCTCAAAACATGTTTTTAAAACCAAAATTTAATTACGCCTCCGCGTCGCGGACCCACCTGCAAATATTGATTTTCAGTCTTTTCTCATGTTTAGCTATCTAGAATCATTCCTAAACAACATGATAACTTTCCAATCACAAATCATAATCCTTGAATCCATAATTCAATTCAAGGATCAGTTAAGAGTCAAGTCAAGAGCAGTTAAGGTTAAAAGTCAAGAGAAGTCAAGAGTCAAGTTAAGATAAGTTCTTAAAGTTTTCAAAAGTCTTTCAGAAATGTTTAAACTTTGTTTTAAGACTTAAGTTTTGAGTTCAGTAAAGCAGTAAAGTTGAAATTCTTTTCTTCAAAGAAGTATATGGGGACTACGTATTCCCAAAGAGATATAAATATGTTTTCACATTTTAATAATAACGGAAATTGAGATTTCCAAAGAGCCTTTGAGCTAGTTTTCAGAAAAGAGTAATAGCTTTCTAACTGAAGCAATAAGGGAAACTGAGATTTCCAAGATAGCCTTTGAGCTAAGTTTTTGAGCACTAATCTCAAATCACACAAAGAAGTATGTTTTTAAAACATAAAGACCTAGTATATTTTTGAGAGTAGTATTGAGCACCGATATGGGGGAGAGTTCAGATAACTCACAACTCTCATAAACCATGTAGCCACCATGGGTAGAAATGGGTCATACTTTTTAGATGAACCATTTTCACAATAGACTAGTGGATCCACTTAGTAGTTCAGGTCCTATACCTTTGACCAAGTATAGGATGCGCCTGAAGCGTGAGGTAGATCATTGTATCATCACTATAGCTCTTAAGTGATGGTTGTCGGTTAGAGAAACTCCCACAGAAGTTATTGTATTTTTATATACATCAGTTTATTGTATTTTTACATACATTTCAGAGTTATGTTGTACCCTTGTAGATACACAGAGTTGACATCATATTTTTAAACAGCTTTTCTTTATATTGCATTTGCTTTAAACTGTTTTATATTGAAATGAGTTTAGTTAAGTATTAATGAGTTGAGAAGAGCCATGTAAGTATTTCTTTCAGATTCCTTTTCAAGCCTATGTTGTTTTAGCATTCCAACTCACATACTCGTACATTCAATGTACTGATGCCAGTTGGCCTGCATCGTTTTATGATGCAGACACAGGTAACTAAGATCGGCATTCCAGCGCACCGTTGATCCAGTGAGCAGTTCAGAGTCAGTCGGTGAGCCTCCTTGCATTTCGGAGGATCTATTTTCATTGCTTTCTAGTTAGTTCATTAGGATGTTGTGGGGTTGTCCCAACATCCATCTCAGTTGTTTAAGAGTCTTCATAGACATACAGTCCGTTAGTTATTTCAGTTGTTTTTACTTTTCATTTCTTATGTTAAAGACTTGAGTTTGCCTAAATGGCCAGTTGAATATTCCTTTATGACATTCTAGTTTCTTCATAAATGTTTATGTGATGAGTTAAGTCTTCCGCTGAGTTAGTAAGCCAGGCCAATGGTTCGCTTGGGGCCTGCAATGGTCTTCGAGTGCCAGTCCCGCCCAGGGTGTAGGCGTGACAAATGGTCCTCTCATGGAACCCAATTCAATGGTCCTCTCATAGAACCCAATTCAATGGTCCTCTCATGGAACCCATACCAAAACTGTTAGTCTGCCGGATCGTGACACTCAATCCAAGTTAGTCTATCAGAACGTGACACCTGATCCAAGTTAGTGTGTCGGATCGTGACAACCATTCCAATATGTATGTCGGTACGTGACATTCGATCTCAGTTAGTGTGTCGAAATGTGACACCCATTCCATTCAACAAGCCACAATCACAATCACAATGTACATTCTCACAATCATACAATCAAGTGTTGATTCATGGCGTACAATCCTTCATTCATATTCATTTACGATTAGTGTGATCAATAGTGCAATTCACATACATACATATATTATAATGAAGCAATTACTAACATACATCACATAAATATGAAATCACAACCATCACTTACCTCGAACAAAGCTTGAACCCCTAAGAAACTTGATTCTTCCCTTTCCGAATTCTTTCCGCTTGTTCTTGGTCTACAAACAACCAATTTAACGCGAGGATCAATAAACGAGACATAATTACCCGGATTATAATCAATAATATCAACCCTAGGCCAAACCCTTGATCCCCATACCCAGATTAGGGATTTTTCCACCATAATTTGCAGATCAAATCCCTCCCCCATCGATAATTACCCAAGAAATTAGGTTCTACAGATCGAAAAATGGATTCGGGGAGTAAAAACCTTACCTTTGGTGCTAGAAGAGATGGAAAACCTTCAAGAAATATCCATGGGTTGTTCCTTAGCTCTCAAGATCGAATGTTGCAGAATAATAACGTTTTTCTGGTTTATTTCCGACTTAAGTCATGACTGGCTCGCTACGGCGGACCCCATCCCGCCAAAGCGGACCCGCCCTGGCGGGATTAATCCCTCCCTAGCGGCTTACACGGATACATAGCATCATAAATTGAGTTCCAAATACTCCCATTTCACAACACATCTTCAACCCATGACACTCAGAAACTATCCGTTCGCGCTAAGATCAGTTTCGGGAGTTCTACTCGCCCGAATTTGGTTTTGTAATGTTGTATGGGCTCCTTAACGTTTTAGCTATCTACTTATGTGATCAAGTTCATAATTAGATCTCCCAATTGTTACCAGATTTCCCTAGACCTTACTGACTCCGATTTTGTTCAAATCTGGACTAGGTTGGGAAATTTCAAGTTACTACCAAAAACAATTCTGGCCCAAAAAAAATTCCCGTTGACTTTTCTATAACGATGGGAGTAGGTAGTTGCAATACTAAAAAATAATTTTAATTTTGCATGTATAGTCTAATTTTTTGCCAAAAGGATTTTGGATAAACTCTCACCCACCCACTTGGCTCTGCCACTACCTAGGAGAAAATAAACCTATACTTCGAATACTATGAGGGAATAAAAAATTTTAAATACACACGATGAATGTTACAATTTCAAAATTAAATTTGTATTTAAATCTATTATTTACTTGGGCTATAAATATATAACAAGCTTAAGAAATTTATATTATTATTATTATTATTATTTATGTTCGTCATATCATCTATTTGTTTGAGACTAAATTTTTTGTGGTTTTATATTCCTATTTTGAGATTAAATTTTTGTGACTTTTTATTTGCTCTTTAAAATTAAAAATCTTTGTAAATTCTTACTCGTAAACTAAGGGTGGACAGTGCTATGAAGTGAAATGATTAACTCAAAATTAATCCACAAAGTTGTTAGCAATTCATAACTGTAATTTTATGAAAGAAGAATGTGATAGTGATATTACGAGTTCAGAAATTAAATAACGTGTAAAAAGATAAAGTTGTCAAAGCAATGGACGAAAAGAAAGTTTTCATTTTCTACATATAACACATTAATTTAGTGTGCTTTATGTCCTGCATAAATGGCTTAGGCTCAGTGTCGAATTTATGTACTAAAATTGGGTCATCTGAATCCGTGGTCATCCGACTAAACTCGATATATTACTTGTATAATTATTAAAGAAATATTAAATAATAACTTGTGGAACCCATTCTCAAAGTTGCTGGATGGTTCACTGGTTTGAGTGAGCTTTGACAGCTAGATTTTAACACCAAGGACTTGAGTTCGATCCCAGCTAGCCACAATTTGCTTCAAACACGTTCTTTTGAAAAAAAAGCAAAATTCTAAAGTTCTAAAGTCAAAAGACTTCAAAAGTTTCCTTCTCACCCACTTTTGTAAGTTCCCAAAATATTTTTTCTTCTCTCTTTAAATTTGCCTTTTATTTTCCACACAAAAAACTCCAAATCTCCAACTTCAAGTCAAGAATCTAGAAAAATCATCATTGTCAAAGTTTAAGATAAATTTTTTTTTAGTTTATGATTCCTCTTTTTAATAAACAAACTAACAAAATAAAAAAAATTAAATATATTACTTAGTTATTGTTATTATTAGTGGTGTGCAAAAACCAAATAGACTGATAAATTAAACCGAAAAAAGTGTTATTGGTTTATTGTTATTGGGGTATTGGATTAACAACTTTTTAATGGTTTTATAAAAAAAAATTACCGGGTTGTCGATTCGGTATTGATTTTTAATATTGGTTATTGGGTAAACCGATAACCCATTAAGACTAATAATTTACTACATTTACTTGTAAATAAATATTATATATTAATCTCAATAGTTTACTAGTTACTGTCGTTATCCTTTAGCCTTCAATTCACACTACAACGTGACTTTTAGTTCACAACTTCATATTATACAAAACATCAAAACTAAAGTAAGAACCTTATTCCTCTAATTTCTCTTTGTGTTACACTTGTTTAGTTTTTTCATTACATTATTGTGTTATCGCGTCAAATTTATCAGAGAAATCATATATTTATTTTATAAGTATTTTCTTATTGGTTAAACCAAAAACCGAACCGTTAAGGACCAAAACCGATAAATCGAAAACCGATAAAAAATCTCTTATTGGTTTAACGTATTTAAAAACTGAAAACCGGTAAACCAAACCGATAATACATAAAACCGATCGATGCATACCCCTACTTATTATAAATTTTTTGATATTATCTTTAAAGCAATGGTGCACCCGTTTTTTCGAAATCCTGGATTCGCCTCTGCTTAGGCTTTATCGTTCGTTAAGGTCTATGGACTCCTATCGTGCACTAAATTAGTGCGGTATTTGAGTCACTAAAACTAGGTTAGACTTCTTATTTTCGAGAAAATGATTAAAATGGTCCTTAATGTATGGGCTTTGATTTCATTTGGTCCTTAATGTATGGACTTGATGGAAATGGTCCTTTATGTATCATAAATTGTGATCAATTTAGTCCTTAACCCTAAATTTAATCAGACTCTAATATAAATATCAGACGTTGAATGTGCTATTTTGACACCATAATAATAGCCGGTTCAAAGTTTTTCTTTCTTTTCATGTTCTCTTTGATTTGATGTTTGGTGTATATCTTGGACCATGATGATGGCCCGCTTGTTTGCTTAAAAGAAGACATTGAGGAACAAATCTTGGAATTGTTGTCTTATTGACCAACACTTTTTAACTAGAAATTTTCTCATAGTTATCTTAAAGACTTGGCCATATTTGTTTTGCGGTAGCGCAATCGATAATGAAAAATATAAGTTCCTCCGTTATTGTAGCGCAGATTAGGATTCATAATTCACTTTGACATATAATGAAGAAATTTATAAAGATGTATATCAAATCTATGGTCAAATTTCTATTCACGGCTAATACGTTCCTTACTCTATGATTTACATGATACCCCTATTACGATTTCATCATTACAAAACAATGAAATTGTTAACAGTTTGATCATTCAATACTTTTCCAAAAAAATGTTGAAAAACATAAACAAATGATTATAGCAATAGATTAAATAAACTTATTTGAGACGGAAAATTTTCAAAACAACAATATTTTAGCATTTAATAGGATCCCTAGTCAACACTTTCAATATTTATTTAAAATGTCAATATTTTGATTTGTTATAATGCTGACTGTATTTATTTAATTTGAAAGAATACAAATTTTTAATAACAAAATGGAGAGAATGGGAGAAAATATTTCAAAAAAGGTAAAAATATTTCCCTTAGTTTTTGATCCTTACTTGTTTGAACTTTTTAAAATATAATTTTATCTGAAATGTATTCAGATGAACTTCTTTTTACAAATTGAGCACGATAAATACTCATTTCTATTGAAAAGTTAGACCATACAATTCAAAACCTGATTGTATACCAATAGGACGAATGCAAATTCAAATCTAAATACAAACTAGTTGGTATACAAAGTGATATTGAAAATACAAAATGAGCCAAATAAAATTCACCATTTATTTTACTAATGCAATTAGTATGAATACCTATATAATGAATACGTAAATAAACTGTATTATGATTATTCAGAATTGAAAATGAATACAAAATCAAATCTAAATACAAACTATTTGGTATACAAAGTGATATTGAAAATACAAAATGATCAAAATAAAATACAAAATATATTTTACTAATGCAATTAGTATGAATACCTATATAATGAATACGTAAATAAACTGTATTATGATTATTCAGAATTGAAAATGAATACAAAATCAAATCTAAATACAAACTAT